>OX104116.1:24132478-24414581 GCA_944474755.1 Limnoperna fortunei
TTCTTAAATTTTAACACCTAAAACTGCATAACAATATTCAGTGTCAGCCTTGTTAAAGTTACAATAAATATTCTTTAATTTTTAGGTTTTGGTTAAAAAAAATACAAAAATTACCTCTCTAGAAGAGTTTTCCGTATCTGCGGAAAGTTTTTTGATAGTGGTGATCAAGTAACCTTTGTTTTATTTGGATTTGTATATCCTTACAGCAGATTGGTTGTTGACACGCCATTAAATTAGAATAACATGTATCATCTAGTATTTTCTTAAGAAATTGGCCAAAGCCATTGAAAATCATTTCTTTCTCGATTATGTGGACTTTATATTAATTAAAATAGTATTCCGGATATTTTCGTACCACTAAAAAAACCACTCGTGAACAGTAGCCTGGCAATCTTGCTTTTATATTATTTGTAATGGAAATCTTCACCATAGACATGGTAGTTTATAGATTTAGAGACTTTCAAAATTTTCAAAAGTACCTTTTCAATCGCATCAACATTTTCACACCCATATACATCTGGAACATAAAGGAGAATTGATGATACCATGCTATCATTAATTAGTTGGTATGCTTAATTTACGGAGTTTGTAATACGTCGCATATAGAGCATTTGTGACTGTGCTACAACATTCTTAATTTGTATTTTGCAGTTGCAATTGTGTTTGAACATTAAATCTAAGTAATTGTAACCGTCAGTTATCTCCTTTCTCGCTTTCTTTCTCCTAAGATCATTGCTTTGGTTTTATAGTGACTTTATACAATGCTATCTGAAATTGTTCAGAGGTATAGTTCATTTGTTATTTAATTATATATGTTTTAGGTGCGCAGTAACGATTTCGTTCAGTTTTTAATGATATTTAAAACGCATACAAAGACCCATTTTCCAGTGATAGATGCAATTTTCAATTTATTAAGATTTACTATGTTTTGTATAGAAAACATTAAGTCTTATATAAAATTACAATTGTTTTTGTGAGTTTTTTTATTAAAGATTTGATATAAAGTCCTATGGGGAAATATTAAGAAAAAACTTTATGCTTGCGATTGGACGGCGTGAACAATTTAACTTAAATGTACTTTCTATGTCATTTACCGATTTTCTGCAGAATATATTAGAGAGATTTTATTGAACATAAGACCCAGTTTATCCCACAGGAATAACACTTTATTAATAAAACCAGTTAGAGCTAGTCTACACATCCACAAAGATCAAACGTACTGTTAAATGTCTATCAAACCTTTCAAAAATAAACTTTGCCAGAGACGTGTGTCTAAAATATAGTTGTAGTTCTAGTTATTGTTAATATTAGCGAATGATTGCCTATATGCATCTCAAACTGGTAATGAATTATGAGTCATTACTATGATTCCTGATATAGTTTCAAGGATTATCTACAAAAAATTATTCGAGACTAACAAAATTTCCGTCTTGCAAATTGTATAATTCGCGTAACTATAAGCAAATTTAAACATTAATATAACTTAATCCTGTTTTTGTGTAATTTCACATTACAAATTACACACACGCTGTTACGTTTTTCGCGGAGTAATATATCACGTCAAAGGGTGCGTGACGATGATATTTTTTTCCATCCAAGCCAGTATTCTCACTATTTCAGGATAGGTGCAAGTTACAGATTCCGAGTTTATGAAATGTGATATGACGTGATCAAAACTGATACAAGATGGAATGCCAGAACAACAGTTTTTTAAAATGTCAAAAACAAAACCCTATCGCGAAAACTTACACGGGAAATTAAAATGAGCAGAACGAATCCCGCTGAAAACTGTGGTTGACATAAGTCAGGTTGTCAAGGTAACCAAGGTATTTGTCACAGTTGAGTAGAACTAGTAAAAAAAGCTTTAGCGAACGAAAAATGGAGTTAAAAATAAAGAAACCTATTTCACATAGGCTATGGTTTATTAATGATCATAAATTCTATCACGGGCTGGAAATTCATGTCGCATTTTTTAACCCGAGCGACATTTAATGACATAAATAAATAGTCAGCCCGTGCACATGCAAACATATTTGAAACCGGGAGCATATTGAAAATAGTCTTAAATATATACAGATATGCAAGAAATTTTATGTCAAGCAACGTTAAAATTTAACAAATTCAGTAAATATCGGGTATGCAAAACAATTTTACAAGGTAAGGTCTTCGTTCGCATGTAATAAATAAAAAAACGCTTGTATTTCTGAATGTGCATTTGAAGAGGATTTATTTTTTACTTCTGTTTATTCTGACAAACAATATCTAGATATCTAACAATGTCTAACCAAACTGACAGCGCGTCAATTCCAGACACAAACATTCAGGATACATTTTTAAAAAGTCTGCTCCTGCATTTATACACTTATATATAAACGATTTAGTACTTTAAATACTAAGCGCGAAAGGTTAGAACTAGACCGTCTTGAAACTGATAGTTGGTGAGTTTCTTACGTGATAAGAACGGAAAGTAATATTCGCAACTAGAAAATCCCATTATACTTATTACAAAAATTTCCTTTAGTCCCTTAATTCTAAGTCTTGATTGGCTGTATAGAGGCCTAGTTAAATCTGGTATATTGCCATCAGAATCAATACTCATCAGACATTCTTAAGTGTGTTGAAATGAGCTCTTTATACACGTGATAATAAGTATAACATAACGAAAGCAAGAATGATTAAAGATTTTTATGTTGGGATGCCAACACACAAGTCGTCCCAAATCCTGATGAACAGTATTTCATTCAAATCAGTACATTAAAATATGTCTCAAAATCAAATTTCGTTGAAATCGGACAATGTTGACTTTTTCATGTTCTGCACATGTAGTAAAACGGCCGCCGTCTTGAACCGGAAGCCGGACAAAAATTTCGAAAGTAGTGGCAACTCAGTGGACCATAAGCTACATGTGAACCAAATTTCGTCGAAATCGGATGACGTTTAAATTTTTGCCTGTTTTTAGGAAGTTGGTGTTCGGAATGCGGCCATTTTTTGAAATTTTCAAAACCTAATTGCACAACCTTGAATCCTTAATATTTACTATGCCAAGTATCGTAATGGTCATACGAATCTTTGTTGGTGAAAAATTCCGGACAAGTTCATGATCAATAAAATAAAAAGAAGAAGAAACGGTGTAAAAACAATAATTCTCCCAAAACTTGTTTTGGGCGACTTAATTACAAAAAGAAAAAAAGCCCCCCCCCCCCCCCGCTACACCTCTTCTACCAAAGTGTCGATATAAGGACAATGTTGACTTTTACGCCTGATAAACCATGAAAGGGTTTATGAATGGTGTAAACCGACTAAAACTTGGTAAGAGGGTATAACCTGTTCAGAAATGTTCCTTATAATTTTTTTTTTACTTTAATACTTTAAAATTTTAATGATAAAAACAGCAATGATGTCATGGAACAATTTGAATTTTAACGGCGCAAGGATACGTCACTTGACCAACGCAAATTATTTTGTTTTAATTTAATTTCGAATCATATTTGAGCTTACAAAGCAAATTTTATTATTTGCTTTTAACAATACACAATAAATTAAACCTACACATAGCCTTAAAATTAATTATACTATACAATAATTGTATTAAGCATAAGTAAATTATTTAAATTTATTTTGATACGTTGATATATTCTCGATTTTATTTCATGTAAGTTCTAGACATCTGAGTAACTAATACCTCCACCGGTTTTTTCTTCGTAACTATAATTTCTTGTTCCTTCGTATGATTGGCCTAAGTGATAGAATAATGGCTGTTTAGTCTGGTATTCTAGATACTCATCACGGCTATTTAAAGGTTCTAATTTAACGTTAGCTGGCGCACAGTCGTTATCTAATAATCCATCAGGCTTCGATGAAAGTCTCCTCCGTAACAAAACAAAAACAAGAATGATCGCTAAAAGAAAAATAGCTCCTCCGGCTGCACCTCCTGCTACCAAAGTAATGTTTACACTAGATTTCTCTGACAAATTTCCGATCACATATGGAGTTGTAGGTGTTGTGACTGCAGTATTTTTACCGTGTAGTGTCTTTGTGTTTGAAGTAGTGGATGTTGTTGGTGATGTAATTCTTGGTGAAACTGTTGTTTAAGGTAATGTATGTGTATTGAATACGTTAGCTGTAATAGTAACATGTGTAGCAATGGAAACCGTGGCTGTTCTTATAAATGTTGTCGGCGTAGTACTTGTAAAAGGCTTAGAAGAAGTGGTTGAGATAGTTGTTGCAGTTGTTAGAATTGGAATGTTTTTATTAGGTATAGTAGTATGTATAACGGTTGTTGTGGGTAAAGTAGCTGTCTTAGATCTAGTGACTGTTGCAAGTGTAGAAGTTGTTGTAGGTGTAGTGGTTGTTGTAGGTGTAGTGGTTGTTGTGGGTGTAGTGGTTGTTGTAGGTGTAGTGGGTGTAGTGGTTGTTGTAGGTGTAGTAGTTGTTGTGGGTGTGGTGGTTGTTGTAGGTGTAGTAGTTGTTGTAGGTGTAGTAGTTGTTGTAGGTGTAGTGGTTGTTGTAGGTCTAGTAGTTGTTGTAGGTGTAGTAGTTGTTGTAAGTGTAGTGGTCGGTGTAGGTGTAGTAGTTGTTGTAGGTGCAGTGGTTGTTGTGGGTGTAGTGGTTGTTGTGGGTGTAGTGGTTGTTGTGGGTGTAGTGGTTGTTGTAGGTGTAGTGGTTGTTGTAGGTGTAGTAGTTGTTGTAGGTGTAGTAGTTGTTGTAGGTGTAGTGGTCGTTGTAGGTGTAGTGGTTGTTGTAGGTGTAGTGGTTGTTGTGGGTGTAGTGGTTGTTGTAGGTGTAGTGGTTGTTGTATGGGGAGTGGTTTTTGTAGGTGTGGTGGTTGTAGTGGGTGTAGTGGTTGTTGTAGGTGTAGTGGTTGTTGTAGGTGTAGTGGTTGTTGTATGGGGAGTGGTTTTTGTAGGTGTGGTGGTTGTAGTGGGTGCAGTGGTTGTTGTAGGTGTAGTGGTTGTTGCAGGTGTAGTGGTTGTAGGTGTAGTGGTTGTTGTAGGTGTGGTGGGTGCAGTGGTTGTAGTTGGGGCAGTGGTTGTAGTGGGTGCAGTGGTTGTTGTAGGTGTAGTGGTTGTTGTAGGTGTAGTTGTTGTTGCAGTTGCAGTGGTTGTTGTAATTGCATAAGTTGTTGTAGGTGTAGTAGTTGCTGTAGGTGTAGTAGTTGTTGTAGGTGTAGTAGTTGTTGTAGGTGTAGTGGTTGTTGTAGGTCTAGTAGTTGTTGTAGGTGTAATAGTTGTTGTAGGTGTAATAGTTGTTGTAGGTGTAACAGTTGTTGTAGGTGTGGTGGTTGTTGTGGGTGCAGTGGTTGTTGTAGGTGTACTGGTTGTTGCATTTGCAGTTGTGGGTGTATTAGTTGTAGGTGTCGTAGTTGTTGTAGGTGTAGTGGTTGTTGTAGGTCTAGTAGTTGTTGATGATGTAGTGGATGTTGTAGGTGTACTGGTTGTCGTAGGTTTTATGGTCATTGTAGGTGTAGTAGTTGTTGAAGGTGTAGTGGTCGTTGTAGATGTATTATGTTGAATAGTAGTTGTTATATGTTTGCTAGTTATTGCCATCATGTCAAAAGTTACCATAATATCATCTAGTCCCACATATTCTCTATAACCACGAAACACAATCTGCAAATATAAATTTAATTTAACATTGAGATTTAAAAAAAAGATGTCACTAAGATAATACGCTGTAATTAGACCTTGTTGACAGTATTGTTCAATGGAAATAAACAAATAGAGAAATCTTCAATCGTCAATAAACCTGTGTTGTCTCAACCAGTGTATTAACACACAAGCAAATGTTGATACAAAACAATAGAATCTTCATGCAAATTTTCATATTTTGTGTAGGTTCATCTGTCAACAATTTATTTATTATACTTTTCATAATTCTTTCTATATACATTTAATGACAAGAGTGTTTTTATTTTCAAGGTTTTCAAAAAAAATTGTTTATAAATTAGTATTGACCAGTGAATGACACTTCATTACATTTCCCACGATATTTCATATTAAAATAAACGCGTGGCCTATTATTTAGATTTCTTCCAAAATTTTTATCAAATAGTCAAGTAGTAATCACATAGCACCTCTGGATGTTGCGATGCTATGTGTCTTTTAACATTGTATTATATGCTTACGCTGCCACATAGGGAAATATTCAGTATTATTGCAAGACAAACTAAATCACTATATCCCTCTGTGCCGTTCATTAACGGTATAATATATATTACCTCAAACGGTTCTGTTTGGATACCTATTGTTGTTGTTGCTCTTGTCCAATTACCATTGACCTTGTCTGGTTGATCACTTGTCCAGATTTTTGTCTGGTTAAGTCCGATTTTAAAATACACTTCCAATTTATTGTTACTGTTTCTGGGTAGAAAATACCAAAACTGAACTAATATAGGATATTTTACAGCAATCTGTGGACTTGTAAAATCACCATAGTTACCAAAGGTAGAAAATTGTAAAGATGCATAATAACCTGTAAAACGAAAATATCAAGGCAATTGTGTAAATTTTAATACAATATTATAGATCACATAAAAGTCTTAGATTTTGATTGGCAAACAAGCTGTATACATTAGATAATTGTCTGATAGTTTTAGACAAAAATTTTTTTGTAACATGTTTTATTAATAGTAACATATGAAATGTTGCTAAGACATTTTAATCATTGAAAGTTCCTTTATTGATTGTGTTAATTTAAGCTGCTTATTTGTCTTTCTAACCCTGGTCGAAGTTTGGGAGAAAAATAGAAACAATACATGAATATTATCATGTTTCTGCTCCCTATTTGTAACTAACAAAAACAACACAACACGTCAGTGCCTTACGTTTATAAAAACTTTAAAGAGCTTTATTCATTTCGCTATGGTAAGAAAGGAGTTTTTACACGGCTTAGATTGTTGAACGTGTGATTGCGGTTTTATTTGATCAACATTGAGTTAACATTTAAGAGAAGACAATGAACTATTCGGTACGAATACATAAACTGTTAATTACTACTAATTTTTGAAATTGTATTTATCTTTTATAAAATGACGAGATAAGACCATATCATTTTTACCGTTGATCGTGTTATTAATGAGACTGGTAATCGGTTACTTTTATAAGACGGGTCCTTACTAAACAGTTGGCACATAAAATGGTTTTTCCTATGTTGAAGCAGTAATAATTGTTACTCATTGTAAAGATCAATAAATATTAATTTGAAACACAATTCAACATAACTTACATAACATTTATTTCATATTATACCTTTTCCATTTTCGGAATGATCACCCGGTATTCCTAAATTGCCGAAGCCAGTTTGTCCCGTTTTCCTTTCCCAGTAGACACTTGTTATAACGGTTGGTGTATTGCTATAGGCACACATGTCTATGTTAAAATCACATGACCCAAGAATTTTCGTAATGATTGACGGAGAGCTGGTTAGTGTGACTGTTGACTGTTTTGTTAGTATATTTGCTGACTGTGGTTTTACTGTCATTGTCGGCTTAGTTGTTGCTCTTATTGTTGACTGTGGTTTTACCATTGTGGCTGACTGTTTTGTTACTATTGGTATTAAAGGTGCTGAAATATTCCATGAAACAGTTGTTTTAATTTTTATTTCATTAAAATTAGACTAAGTTTTAAAAAAAATTATATATACTTAGGCAATTAGGATAATTTTCTGTAAATGAGCTTAAACATTTATATTAAAATAAAAAATGTTAAATTCCAAACAATTTTAATTTATCTTACTTGGAATAAGCGGCAAATTAAGACGAAAGTTGTATATTTACCAGTTACTGCTGATATCACGATGTCATCTAAACCAACGTAGCTTATAGAACCATTTTTAGTGCTGACAAAACCTATCTAAAAATAACAACAGTTAGACAGTTAAACTAACAAATTTCTTGCTGTGTTAATATAAATATTAATTGCGTAGTTTTTGAATGATTTTCAGTGCATACGAACACATTCAGAATCTGAATGCCTGCATTGCGTTTGGAGTATTTGAAGGATCAAAGACGTGACGTCATTGACCATCAACGACAGAAGATGTTATCAAATTGCTTTGTTCTTATTAGCAAGCTTGTCACACACTTTCAGGAAAATGAGTAGTAAGGTAGAAAAGTTTCTGTGTTATAAGAGCATGATAAAATGATAAAAAAAATTCGCTACAAAATCCACTTCAGTCCCATACCTGACAAAAGTATATCAACCTCGGACCCTGTATTCTGTCATCGGATAGATAACAAGTACTGTAAATTAGAACGGAAACTGAACAGATTTCATTCGTCATTTATTTGTTATTCATTACTGCATGGACATATTACAGGTCCAATATGAGAAATCTTATTGCCTTGATAAATCTGATATCCATACTAATATGCTGAACGTAAAATTATATGATTCTTTCCTGCATTCAACCATGTAATGCAATTCCTAGCCTTAAAACTGCCATAATACATATACATTAATTATGTGCCAACTGTGTTATTAAGAAGATTTCTTCAGGTTTGCATTTTAAACCATCTGGTGCAGTTAAAAAAAGTATTATCGTCAATTTACATGGAACGAACGCACCTTGTCAGCAGTAATGCTCGAACGCGCAACCTCTATGTTAATTGTTTGTTTGTTTGAATGGTGTTTAATGCCACTTTCATAAATTTTTCAGCAATGGCATATGTCGTCTAGTTTTGATTGGAAGCTTGAATACCCGGAGAAACACCCGACCTTCGGTAGGAAAAATCGCAATCCTTGTCTTTGAAATTGGAGCCACCTGCCAGCAGTGAGACTGGAACTCGCAACAGACAGACTTCGTGATTTATAGCAACTTACCTTAACCACTCGTTCACCGAGTCCCCCCTCTCAATGTTGACAGGCAGTTTATAAATCAATAGTAGCTGACTAACTACCTTAAACACTCGGTCATTGTTGAGACATTATGCCATTTTTCTGCACTCTCGGCCACTTATTAAGCTTAATACGTTATATAACATATAAATTTACCTGGAACAACTGAACCATATGTATAGAGAGTTGCGTTTTGTGCCATTTGTTTCCTGAATTTCCTTGGGAGCTCCATATTGTAGTAGTATTGTTAGGTCCATGTAATATAACGTTCAGGTTCGATGAACTTTGGGGCATATTGTACCAAAACTCCAGACATATATCGGTGTAATTAATCATGGGTGATGTGAGCGTTGTTCGAGCTCCACTATTAATCCCTAAATTATCTGGATTTGTTGTTGCAAAATGACCTGAAATAAAACACAACTTTAAATGACCCTACGTCAATGGTTTGCATTTAGCATTTGAAAATAATAGGAAATACATTTTTAATTTTAACGGTGTTTTGGAAAAGGTAATTTACATGCAATCGTCTATGTTTTTCAAATATCGTTATTTCAGTATTATCACAGTGACGAAAAACAACAATTAAATGTTGAATGTGTAATAATTATACAATACCTGACCCTCCATGTGCAGATTGAATACCCTTTGATGCATATTCATATTTATTGTTAGCGATTACCCAAGTGAACCCTATTTTAGGAGCTGCATATCCACAAGTGCCACTTTCGAAGTTACATCCGAGTGGCAGAATCATCTTTAGAAATCTGCCATCACATGCATTAGTTGTTGCAGTTGCTACTAAACCTAAAATCGGAATATTTAAGAAAATTTAAAAAAACGTAACCAAATCGTGTACGGCATTTAAAAACTGACAAGAGTAAAAAAACATTTTTATAGTGATGTTATTTTTGAGTTCGAGTATGTTCGAAAGACTGCAATTTGTAATCTCTTTTTATTGATAAAATAAGCAAGTGTCCTTTAAACTGAATACACTTCTCACTTGCCGAGTGTTAAGGTAGTTTATCTACTATTGATAACGTGCCTGTCAACACTGAGGTCGCCAGTTCGAGTTTCACGGGTCTCGTCTCATGGAAGCAGGTTCTACTGGCCTCCAATTGCCAGTTTTCTTACATAAGGTCGGAGGTTTTCTACGGGTTCTCCGTCTCCTCTTCAATGAAAACTAGAAGCCATGATATAACTGAAAAATTGCTGCAAATGACGTTTAAAACTATTAAAATAAATAAATACTTACTATTTCGTATGACTGTCGTTACAATAAACGCGAATATCATATACCAATACATCATGTTAAAGAATATACATTTATTAATACATACCATATATGATTGGTCATCCGAGATAACAATGATATAGGTTCAATACACGGACAAAGGTTTTCCCAATATTAATTATAAATAACGCTGTGCTAATAATGATAAATAATGATGAATTTAGTTTGTCATTTTATAATTACCGGCATACTTGACATCTTGCAACTTACAAAAAAAAATATTTCTACAACTGATGTTATTTAAGTGGTCAAAACTTTAAGCGCCTGTAAATAAATAGTGCTCAGGTGGAACCAAAACACACTAATTTTGTTGCTGTAATGTGTAAGTAAGTAATAAGGTATTATAAAATGACTTTTCACCATTTGTTTTGAATTACCTGTACCAAGTCAGGACCATTGCTGTAGATGCTTCATTTTTATTTTGCGAGTTTGCTTTGTCTTTGTGACTTTTTTAGACAGGTTTCCTTTATGTTCCGTATTTTTTTAACTTCATTTCCTGATCAGTAGCTCATTCAATTCTGCTTAAATTTCTTCAGAGAAACTATAGCACGTGTACCAATTTAGCACTCCTTTGTTGGAGGATGTGAAGTTAATTTGCAGTGTGTTCAATATTCTATATTTAAATATCGAACTTACAGCTAGCATTGGATTCGACATTCAGACATACAAAAATAAAATGAAATAGAAAAGAATTACAGGATTAGTATGCACTATTTTTAACTAATCAATGAAGAATAGAGATGATGGACATTTAGAACTGGTTTAGTATGGCTCTGCATGACAGTTACAATAGACAAAATATTACCATCATTACTAGTGTTTGAAAATATAAAATATAACAAAACATGCACTACAGAACTATCAAACAGAGTTGACAACTCTGGAACTGTAATACAATGTATAATAAATAAATGAACACGTTTTGCACAATTTAAAAATCTGTTGTCGACCATAAAATAGCTATATAATCAGCCTCCAGAACCCCCTTCATCAAAAGCAACATTCCAGCAGTACCAGATTATGGTGTTTACATTTCACAACGTATAAGTTAGGCTAGATTTTGTGATCTGATTTTCTAGACTGGACGCTGTTGTCGACTATTAAGCTTCAAATAGGGTTTATTGTGCTTAAGTAGCTCTACGGCCGTCATCATGACTTAATTGATCGTTTTAGAAAATAAATCTTTTAAACATTATTAGATATTTTCGATGAGTCGTATGAAATCTTTCCTCTTCTTGATATGACTTTTCCCCAGAACTGACAACAGGTACCTAATTAGATGTTTTTTACTCCAGGATACAAGATACAATTTGAATAATTTTACTACACATTAAAATGTTAAATTTCTGTCTCACAAGATGCAGCAGTAAAATGATGTGATGGAAAATACGCATTAACTATGCTGTAAACTTTTATTCGATCTTATTCATTCTTAGACAAATAAACTTGAATCTCAAATAAAAAAGCAATCTTTAATCCATATGGAACCGTAAAAACAAAAACAAAAAACGATGGTAAAAGCCGCAATGGACCAGCTAAAATGCCTGTAATCAGTCTATTTAGTACAACATTAAAAAAATGGTAATAAGCATAGTATAACGTCATGAAACTTTAAGCTAGAATTGTTTGTAATGAACCCATTTAGGTATAAATCTTCTTTTATCTGGTAGAAATGGTGGAATGGTTTTAAATTCTCAACTGCCAAAACTGTTGGTACTTATTTTTGTAATAAAATAAAACTTCAACTAGATCCATAAATAACAATGTATAATAATCATGTCGAAATAGTTTAAGAGCGAAAATTCCAGGCATGGTCGTGTGTTCAAAAGTAACTGCCGCATATCAATGTAAAACAAGAAATGCCTAAAAGTATTACATATTTGTTAAAATTGTATGTAGCAATTTACCTACCGAATGCACGTGTTCTCATTCTTCTTTTATATAGAATCCCTCTGATCATGTCATTACTGGTGATTTGATCATCATTGAGCCCGAGAATCTCAGAAACATTTCTCATGGTCCAAAATTCAAAGAACCTCAACGAGTAGGCTGGAATTTAATTTTCAAAACTATTATGGATGCAGTCGAAGACTATTCCATAGAGTGGGTTAATAGAGAAAGGTAATAAGACTCTAGATGCACTGTCTAACTGAGTAAGAACAATAAGGTCTTTGGTACAACGTCGCAATACAAATCTTAGACATTGCAATTATGATAGATTAAATTCGAATTCAAAGACGATGATGCTAAGTCTGGTAATTTCACATACAAGAGTATCACATTGGACATAAGTGCTTCGTGACTTATATAAATATTCATTCGATAGAGTCTAACGACTTACCTAAAACCTGTATTGGATTCCAAAATTACATAAACATCCTTACAAGGAAATGGACATAGCCGGCTCATGTACGTGCTCTACTAAGATATTGTCTTTATCAGCTGCGAAAAAAATGACAGAAAAAATACTGTTAAACTAGTTATATTTATCATATGTTGATTCTTAAAAATTCTGAAGACATTTTGGAAAATTTAAATTTAGATTATCGATATTTTCAAATTTCGTATGTTTTTTTTTTTTGATTTTCAACTATTTAAAATACATTGCCTCACAAGAAACTAAATCCCCGTCTTAAAGAAATCATACATAAATGCATTTGCTTCCGCATATGCCTACAAATATGTGCCCTGATCCTTGTTGATTTGTTCCTGTATTTTTATGAAAATGAAGTTCTTCAACGTCTTGTAAAAAACAAGAAGATAGCAGAAGCTAGGACCTTTCATTTCACATATAGATATATTGATAATGTCATTTCAATTAACAACCCTCAATTTATGACGGTAATCTCAGCCCAAGAATTTACGACAAATGAAATAGAGATTTTAATTTCAAAATTAACATTTTTTCTATGCAGCAATATTCCTTCTTTTACATATGGTGTCTATATTTGTTAGTTGATTAGGTATGCAAGAGATTGCAGCGGGTATACTGTATTTTGCAAACGTCACTGATTTCATCGGAATAAACTTATAAACCAAGAAAAAACTACTCTTCCGCGCCTTTCAGTTTTACTATTTTTACCATTTCCTTCTTGAAAAATATATCTCGTTTGAAAATATGATTTTGCAGATACCTTTCCCAATTTTTTAATTCAGAACACAGTGATTGTGCTGCGATAATTATTGGATACACCTATTACTGACTAGTGGTGTATGATCCTTTTTCATCAAGAAACAAACTCACATACTACAGTTATGGAAGCGGGAGTTTAAGAATGCCATTAAACTATGTTTAACCCACAATTTCTTATGAAATTTCTGGAACATAGATGTTGTTGATTTATTTTCTGGTTGTTGGTTAAAAAGTTTTGCGGTTTCTTTGACTTAGATTTGCGATTCTTCTTTCTTGACATTTTCTTTGGAGTTCGGTATTTTGTTATTACATTCATTACTGGGGTATTTACAACTAGCTTTTTAAAAACTTATATACATCGCATGCTTTAATGGTTGTGTATATGGTTCTGTTAGCCAGTGTTTTCTCAAAGTATTTGATACAGGGAATCATTAGGGATTTTGCCTTTGGCTCGGACCATATAGAACTTCTCCAAATATATATGCTTACGGGAATTTTAAATATAAGTAGAATACATAACGACACACAATTAAGATGACCGCATATCTTAAAAGTTTGTTTACTAACTGTAATGACAATTGACCCTAAACAGCAGTCAGACTAGAAATTATACAGATAAAACAATCGTCACCTATATAACTCGGAAAATTGTTTATTTGATTACTGGATATTATTATTATCATTAATGTCTCACTGGTTTTAAATATATTTCTCATGTTTGGTAAAGTGGTTCTGATATCAAAGTTTACAATAAACTTTATGAGATCGCTGTAGAAAAGCTTTACAAGGTAACGATTTTGTATAGACCAAATTGTATATTTTTTAACAGAACCATAACTGTAATGTGTGTCATGAGACTGTTACATGTAACAATCAAATATATCTTGACGACGGACTGTGACGTCATTTAGGAGCTTTTTATTCTGTTTATATTGTTTACACGAGTTTTTTTAGTTAGTATTTTTTAATTCTATTTAAGTTTCCAATGTTCCATACTTTCTTTTTTATACATCCTTATATTATTGTGTGAGAGCCTTGTTAAGAAATTTTAAGTCTGTACTAAGTAATCTTTAGTTGGTTACGTCCTAAATAAAGCTGTAATATTACTCGCTGCTGTAGCATCTTTTATTTTGTTATTAGGGTTCTAATTAGAGCAGAACACTGAATTTTTCTAAAATATCAGAAATTAATCATAAAAATAATACAGATTAAATCAATAACGCATTTAAACTTCTTGTGTTTTACCACTCCATTGTAATTGTTCAAATCACTTTTCCGAGACATAACATTTGTTATCATACACGTTGTATCTCAAGGTACAAGGAAACATAAATATGCTAAAGCTTCAAAAAGGATGGTCCCGAATCCTATCTATTGCCACTAAATAAAATATGCTTAAGATGAACTAGTAACAAACATGGACTCATTGCAGTACATTTGTTTATCTTATCTTAAAAGTTGTTTTGTTTACCTAGCAAAATGACACTTGACCTAAACAGCAGTCAGACTAAATACAACATAAAATAAGTCGTCACCTATATATAACGCAAGAAAACTTTTTATGGTATTGCTAGATATTGATTGTTATTCGCATTGATGTGTCTATGACGCAAAATTTAATCGGTCTTCCAAAACACTTGATACACACCTTTATTATTTTCATGTAACTTACTTACTTGATGCATGTGTTTTGAATTTTTTTAAGGCTAATATAGATAATATATAATAATGTGATAATATATTTGTCGTCTATAAATAAAGACCTCTACAACCGTTAGAGTGTGGAAATGTCCCGGAACCCATGTGGGGTTTGGTTAACAAACCTACATGTGATAAGCTTCATTTGCAATTCTAAAAATAAAAAAAAACAAAAAAACATGCAATTATCTTTAAACACAAAAATATATGGAAACAAAAAATGTAAATAAAACATTTTTCTAACGATTTAAACTGATATAAGCCAACAGTTTAAATTAAAAAATTTAACATTATTCCATTTTAAACATTAAAATTAAAGAAACTTATGAATGACTGTCCACACAAACAAAGTCAACATGGACCCCATCACGGCAATATATATAAACAGAAAATGCAAATAAAGTATACAACATAATATATCATAACTAATACACAAAAATAAATAAATTGTTTCACAAACCTAGTAGTCAAGTTCGATTGTCAACCAGGCGCGGATGCGCGAACTAATTTTCTACAGTGTGTTTGTCTGTCCGCCTCCGATCCTGAGGTGCTGCAGTATCATGTAGGTAATCATCTTCGCTTGTTTCGTAATCCTTAATGCACAGTCGTCATGTGATCTCTTAAATCGAGTTAGTTATAATGTAGTAAACCTGCTTACAAAATATTATGTATCCTGAATATATGTCCATAAGTTTACTCTTTTTTAATCTATTGTATGGCTATATAATGAGTGACAATGTTTAACATTAATCAATACAACATAAATTTTAACAAATATTGCAACAGAAACTCGTTACCACTATGAACATATCGACCAAAGCATTTGACACATAAAGCTTTTTTAATTGCTACAAATTTACAAAAGGGTCAATACTTAAACTGGATAATCAGTATTATCATATACTTATTACAAATAAGCAAAGCGGACTGACATCAAAACGGCTAGTTCGAATTGATCTCATAAGTGTTCTATCAGGTTTATATCTGGTGAAAAAAGCTGGCTCAAAAGTGTTTGAACATTATTGACATTCAAGTAGTCACGTGTGATGCAACCAGGCTCGAGCATTGCGCTGTTAAAAAAAGATGGTCTTCATGTGTTGCATGGAATGGAATAACAGTCGGTCGAAAGACTTCATCAATGCTCAACGCCGTTAAAGTGTCATTATTAACCACGAGTGGTATCCAATACTTCATTGACATGCCACCTAACACAATGACACCTCCGCCACTCCATTGATCGGTTTCTTGTACACACGCATCAACATAACGTTCGCCTCAACGTCTCCAAGCACGTGTTCGACCGTCACATTATGACGTAAGTGGAAACGTGACTTGTCAGACTACAATACAGATGCCCATCGTCTGTGTGCCCATCGTTAACGTTGCTGAGTCCATGCAAAGCTGATTATGACGCCTTTGCGTGGTAAGAATGTTTCCTCGAAACGGTCGTCTTGTGTTGAGCCCGTTATGACGTAGTCGACATCGGACTGTATTTGGTGTTATTCGCCGTCCGTGTACTCCCTATAGCCCTAAAGGCTCGTATGATGTTTGGACTCCAGTGCAGAATCGATCATGTAGGTGCTGCAAACGAATATAGCGATCTTGCTGTGGTGTTGTCACTCGTTCTCTCCCTGGGAGAGGTCTGTCTTTTATTGAGCCGGTCTGTTGATGCCAGTGGGCAAAACGAGCGATTGTCGATGACGCTGGCCAAACGAACTATTGTCGACGCAAAACAGTTCATCCTACGGGCATTTTCACGTCGAGACATGCTCGCTGGATCATGCTTAATACTGGTGTCGTTGGTTGCCAGAAAGTTGGGGGATAGTTACACTTGTTATTGCGCGTTTTGTGCCAAAGCAAAATTTTGATGCTTTATAGTGGGCCTACGATAGACGGTAAAATTTAAAAAACCAACAGAAAATGACATCATCGAAAGGTAACTGATCCATTTTGTAAATATTTAACACAAATTAAAAAAAAAACTCATTCTATGGGATTAAAAGATTAAAAAATAAGTGTTGCGTTTTCATTGTCATTCAATATAGTCCCATCCGTAGTCAGTGATAAGCGTAAAAAGATCAAATGTGAATTTCAAGTCCTATTTATGTTTTAAGATTATTCTCAGCTAACAATAGGATATTTAATTCGTATCTCCTGACCTGGAAATTTCGACAAACAGTTCTTCAGCTTGCTGGTGGTCGCGGTGTTAGCATTGCTGTAATATTGCTGCAATTTACACCTCTCAACCAATCTTGCTATTAGGGAGTTCTTACACTTCTTTACATAGCCGCAAAGATAATGTCCTTTTAATTTTTTTTTTGTTTTGCAATAATATCTTTCACTCGTTTAATGATATTTGAAACGGATAGTATTAAAATAGACATAATTCTCAAATTTCTTGATGTTTCCTTATTGAAATTTATTATGCTTGGTATAGAAAAGGATAAAATTGTTTTTGTGAATTCATTTTAAAGATTTTACGTAAATACATACAGGAATTATTATGCAAGAATTTATGTATGCAAATAAAAGACGTGCAAAAATGTGACATGAATGTACACTTACAGTCTCCCATGGGACACAGTATACAGACTCAAATGAAATACAGTAATGACTGACTATCTGTTACTTGATTGGGTGGTTCACAAATCTATAAATATCTTTGTCTTGTCATTGGTTTACGTCAGGATTGCTAGTATGTGTGCTAAAATTTCGATATATTCTTGGATTGAATGGGGGTTGTAATCAGTATTTTATTGTAGTGATGTTACGTTCCACATATTGACTTCTATTTCATTCAGTACATTGGTCAGTGAACAATTAAAATGTAAACATTGCACCAAAATCTCCCTACATTTCAATGCCGTTTGGAAATAATGATATTTTCTTGATCTTTACTTTCGTTCTATCATTGATGCATATAAAACAACACATATTTTTACCGCTCATTTCGACCATTAGTTCAGGGAGTGAATTTTCGATTAATTAATTTTCAAAACAGGTATTATAAATCTTTCAAGCACCATTGGTTAAAAGTGCAGCATAATGTCCTTAAAAGGTACAATAATGACATACCCTACACTTTAATAATATCCATAAAATGGGAAATGCAGCTAAGAGACGGCTAGCCTTTTAGAAAAGCTTAACTTGTGATGTAATTTACCTATAAAATGCCAGATGTAATGTATTGGAAAGTATTTGGCGGTAACCGATTTAAATGCGCTCAGACTATATGGACAGGCAACAGCAACAACGTATTATTGTATAATTATTTTAAGTATTTTATAAGTATAAATACAATTTTCAACATAAAATTTGCCTTAAGAGTAATCTTTGAATTTATTTCTAAGATTTGTTTTAAAGATAATAAACATGCCTTAAGGCCGCATGAAATTAAACGCCATAATAACTCACACATTGCCGTAAAATAAGTCACAACTGTATTCAATACTCGTAAATTATTTTAAGATATTTTTCTAATTTATTTTATAACAATAGCAAAATGTTATGTTTGCTACTTTCAAAGTATTCTATAACTTGTACTTTCACAGATCGTGTCAGATTTTTTCGTCATAACTATAGTTTCTTGTTCCTTGGTATGATTGGTTCTGTTTGGACCTTAATGGTTGTTTCGTCTGATATTCTAAATACTCGTCACTACTGTTTAATGGTTCTAATTTAACGTTGGCTGGCTCACTGTTATTGTCTAATACTCCATCAGGCGTCGATGAACATCTCCTCCGTAACAAAATGAAAACAAGAATGATTGCGAATAGAAAAATAACTCCCCCAGCTGCACTGCCTGCTACCAAAGTAATGTTGACATTAGATTTATTTGACAACTGTCTAATCACATCTCGAGTTGTCGGTGTTGTTGTTATTGCAGTATTTCTACCATGTAGTGTTGGTGTATTTGAAGTAGCATTATTGGATATTGTTGGTAATGTAACTCTTGATGACGTTGACACTGTTGTTATAGGTAATGTATGTGAATTGGATACGTTAGTAGTAGTATTTATTTTTGAATCATGTGGTTCTGTGGCTGGTCTCGTTATTTTTAAGGTTGTTATTGTACTGATAGTCAGTGTTGAGGTGGTTGTGGTATGTGCAGTAAATGTTTGCGGCTTACTACTCTTATAAGGCGCAAAAGTGTTTGAGGTAGTAGTTTTATTATGTATGTTGGTTGCAGCTGTTGTAGGTGTTATAAGTGTATTTGTTGTTGTAGGTATTATGGTTGTTGAAGCTGACGTAGTTGTTATAGACGCAGTGGAGGTTATAGGTCTAAGAATTGTACTTGTAGTGGTTGTTGTAGATTTTGTAATTATTGGTGTCATGATTGTTGTAGGAGTAGTAGATGTTGTAGGTGTTATAATTGCTGTAGATGTAATGGTTGTCCGGTTAGCAGTCCTTGTAGTGGTTCCTGTATGTAAAGTGATTGTTATAGGTTTAAACCTTGTCGTCAGCGTATTGGTTGCTGTAGGTGCGGTTTTTGTAGGGGTTGTAAACGCTGCAATAGTTGTAGGAGCAGTTGTTGTTGAATGTGTAGTTGTTATTGGGGTTATAGTAGAAGTAATTATTGTTGTATGGTTTGTTGTTGATGTAGGTGTAGTTGTATGTTTTGGTGTTGTTGTTGGCATAGTGGTTGTTGTAGGTATTGTGGTTGTCGTAGGTGTATTGGTTGTAGGTGTGGTGGTTGTTGAAGGTGTAGTTGTTGTTGTGGGTGTAGTGGTTGTTGTAGGTGTAGTAGTTGTTGTAGGTGTAGTTGTTGTTGTAGGTGTAGTGGTTGTTGTATGTGTAGTGGTTGTAGGTGTAGTGGTCGTTGTAGTTGTAGTGGTCGTTGTAGGTGTAGTAGTTGTTGTAGTTGCTGTAGTTTTTGTAGGTGTAGTGGTTGTTGTAGGTGTATTAGTTGTTGTAGATGTAGTGGTTGTTGTAGGTGTAGTGGTTGTTGTAGGTGTAGTGGTTGTTGTAGGTGTATTAGTTGTTGTAGATGTAGTGGTTGTTGTAGATGTAGTGGTTGTTGTAAGTGTAGTGTTCGTTGTAGGTGTAGTGGTTGATGTAGGTTTAATGGTTATTGTAGGTGTACTGGTTGTTGTAGGGGTAGCAATTGTTGTAGGTGTAGTGGTTGTTTTAGGTGTAGTGGTTGTTGTAGGTGTAGTGGTTGTTTTAGGGGTAGTAGTTGTTGTAGGTGTAGTAGTTGTTGTAGGTGTAGTGGTTGTTGTAGGTGTAGTGTTCGTTGTAGGTGTAGTGGTCGTTGTAGGTGTAGTGGTCGTTGTGGGTGTAGTAGTGGTCGTTGTAGTTGTAGTGGTTGTTGTAGGTGTAATGGTTGTTGTAGGAGTAGTGGTCGTTGTAGTTGTAGTAGTTGTTGTAGGTGTAGTGGTTGTTGTAGGTGTAGTGGTTGTTGTAGGTGTAGTAGTTGTTGTGGGTGTAGTAGTTGTTGTAGGTGTAGTGGTTGTTGTAGGTGTAGTGGTCGTTGTGGGTGTAGTAGTTGTTGTATGTGTAGTGGTTGTTTTAGGTGTAGTAGTTGTTGCGGGTGTAGTAGTTGTTGTAGGTGTAGTGGTCGTTGTAGGTGTAGTAGTTGTTGTAGGTGTAGTAGTTGTTGTAGGTGTAGTAGTTGTTGTAGGTGTAGTGGTTGTTGTAGGTGTAGTAGTTGTTGTGGGTGTAGTAGTTGTTGTGGGTGTAGTGGTTGTTGTGGGTGTAGTAGTTGTTGTGGGTGTAGTGGTTGTTGTGGGTGTAGTAGTTGTTGTAGGTGTAGTAGTTGTTGTAGGTGTAGTGGTTGTTGTAGGTGTAGTAGTTGTTGTAGGTGTAGTGGTTGTTGTAGGTGTAGTAGTTGTTGTGGGTGTAGTAGTTGTTGTGGGTGTAGTGGTTGTTGTGGGTGTAGTAGTTGTTGTGGGTGTAGTGGTTGTTGTGGGTGTAGTAGTTGTTGTAGGTGTAGTAGTTGTTGTAGGTGTAGTGGTTGTTGTAGGTGTAGTAGTTGTTGTAGGTGTAGTAGTTGTTGTAGGTGTAGTGGTCGTTGTAGGTGTAGTACTTGTTGTAGGTGTAGTAGTTGTTGTGGGTGTAGTAGTTGTTGTGGGTGTAGTGGTTGTTGTGGGTGTAGTGGTTGTTGTATGTGTAGTGGTTGTTGTAGGTGTAGTGGTCGTTGTAGTTGTAGTAGTTGTTGTAGGTGTAGTGGTTGTTGTAGGTGTAGTAGTTGTTGTAGGTGTAGTAGTTGGTGTAGGTGTAGTGGTTTTTGTAGGTGTAGTATTTGTTGAATGTGTAATAGTTGTTAACATTTTAATAGTTACTGTGATATCATCTAGTCCTGCATATCCTCTATAACCACGAAACACAATCTGCAAATAAAATTGTACAAATCAGTGATTGTACAGAGGTTTTTGAAACAATGTGTCACAAAGGTACATTTAAAAACTAAAAACTGTTAACAGTGTCGTTGAATGATAATCTACAGACATAGGTATTACATGTAATACACTACATAAAGTTAATATATTAATTGTCTAAGGATTATCGTGTCAGAAACATCACGACATGGTAAATATCTCCAAATATTTTTTTAAAATCTTTTGTCATCAAAATAGAGCACATTATAATTATTTAAAAAAATATATAAAGCATTTTAAAAAATAAAAATCTTACTGAAAAACTAAATCTATTCTGTTATGTGAACATTTGAGAAATTGTTCAGGTGTATCAAGGCATCCTGATTTCAATTGGGGTGCAAATTACAAAACCAAAATGGAAATGAGAGACTTTCTATGATATACAATTTACACATATTGTCATTTTTGTTATGTTATAAAAAAATTTAGGTTTATCCGTAATTATTGTAAGAAATTTACCTCAAACGGCTCTGCTTGGATACCAATTGTGATTGTTGCTTGTGTCCAATTATTATTGACAATGTCAGGTCTATCACTGGTCCAAATCTGCTGAAGGCTTCCGATTTTTAAATACACTTCAAGTTTATCGCTTTTTGATGTTAGGAAATACCAGAACTGAACTAATAAAGGATATTTTATAGCAATTTTCGGACTTGTCAAATCACCATAGCTACTAAAGACAGAGGACACTAAGGAAGCATAAAAACCTGAAATAAATGTAAACATGAAGACATTTGCCCATTCTTGGTTGATTGGCTTTTATTCTTAAAAATGTTTTTAATCACAAATTTCTATGTTCTCGAATTAAGCATACAATTTAATAATGAACCATTTGAGATTATTGACAAAGGTCTATATTGAAAATATTACTAAGTCAGCATGAAAACAAGTAAACTTTTTTTGTAACTTTAAAGTTGCCCTTATCTAAGAGTTCAATTACATGATCGACTAACCAGAGAAAAGTAAATAGAAGCAACCTAAATAGATTTTATACTTTAAAACGGTGAGCGAAACATATAACACCCAAGAGTGTCGCATATCAAATGCACACCGAAGTATGTAAGCCTTGCTTATATAATTGCTTACTTAAGAAATTATATGTTCTTTCACATGAAGACCGAGAATGTCTGCAAACTGATTTTTACGATATGCTTTATCACTTATATGACATATCAGCAGAAAATTTAAAGACGCTATGGCCACGCCGAATTAATTATTTGTTCGTCGGACCGCCCGCACGTAATATTATTTCAGAAAGAAAAAAAAAATTTTTTGTCCTCCCGCATTTACCGGAAACCCGCCCGCGTCCAGAATCGGAAGTTGTCTTTTAAAAAAACATCTCCGCGTTTTACGATTTTCATCCAAGTGCTCCGATAGCTGGAGATTCATTAAGAACTTAGAAGGTTAAAATTCAGTACCCTATAAAATCAAAACCGAAACTAAAATGTAGAAAACAATGACAGAAAACAAGTGTGTGTTTGTGGCAGCAGTTGCCACCCAGTTTAAAGTACTGCTACCAAATACAGCATTAGAATGTCGAATGGACGACACCTTCATCGACCTATTTACATGCATACAAGGGAAGCCTTCAACGCGCGCCAATGTTTCTAACCTTAGTTATGACAACATTATAAGAATCGAAAATAAGGACAATCCCAAGCTTTTGGATAGGGAAAATGATGGCATAATAGTTACACCATCCATAAAAATACAGTCCTATTGTTTTTTTTATAAATATTTACAAATTGTTATTGTTTTTTATATGTGTTATTTTTACTGTTTGTTATTGTTAATAAAGACATGAAGTCTTTAATTATTTCTTTTTAATCAATCTTGAAATTATGCCTTGCCAAAAAGATTTGGAGACATAACTGAATAGTGGTCTGTTGGTCTGTACCTTTTGATAGAAAGTCAAGGCATCATCTCTTCAGAAGAGAAAAAACAATTCAAGACAATTCTTTTCTGCTATATAACTTATTAATCAATTGGTTAAGTCATAAAACACTGAGAACAAGCAATTGTTTAATATCAAATACATTTTTTCAGTTATTTTCTTCAAAATTAAAAAAAATTGCTCGCTTGCATCAGTTTAACCATAAAAACCTGAAAAAAATCTTTTTAAAAAATTAAAAAAACATGTCGCTCGCCTTAAAAAAATAATTCGCTCAACAAAATCAGAATTTCCAAAAAAAAATTAATAAAAAAAATTTCGCTCGCTCCTTATTTTCAAAGTTAAAGTCCGAAGAACAATAAATTAATTCTGTGTGGCCTATATATATTCAAAAACATGCAGAAAAGTAGATGCAACGAAACACCAGAGTATAATGAAATTTAAATGATTTAGAGATTAAAATTGAAACATTAAGATTATGAGATAATAATTACAGATACGAACTTAACTCTCAAATAGTACAAAAGTTTGGAATTTTTTGCAAATTAAAACGTTTCAATATTGTAAGCAATTTGCAAGTTTTGTGATGGCTTTTCACGTCATTTACTTTACGCGACTGCTAATGTTAAAATTACATTTAAAAAGCAAATTTTTATACATACATATTACAGTATGTATTCTGCTGTATATATTCTGCCATTATATGAGAATGTTATTTTTAAAGTTGAAATATCTTGCTGTGCAATTCTATTGTTCATTTAAAACATTTTTTGTAATGCTTATTACAACGACATAAATCTTTAAATGATAGGAATTTTTTTTGTTCCCTTAAAACCTTATAAACTTCTCTTAATGGTCAACTCGGCACAAAAAATTTACCGTCGACAAACCATACGATTTTAATTTCAAAATTATAAATATCCCAGCTTCTTCTGCCTACGTTTTCTATATTTCTCAAATGATCAAGTATGCAAGTGTTTGACCAAACGTCTTGACCATACCATACCGATACATTACCCCCCCCCCCCCCCCCCGCAAAAATAAACAAACATCATTTGTTTTTAGTGGTCAAGGCGCTTTGGTAATACTCTCTTCAAACAGAAGCACTTAAAACAAATGCCTCAACAGTTTATATCCATACTACACAGATACTGCACATTTATGTTATATAAATCATTGAGCAAATATGTATATGACGAACCCCACAGAGACCCCGAGTCTTGTAAAATCTGTAAAATCTGTAAAAACGTATAGTAAAGTATAGTAACATATGACGCCTAACGAATATTACAAATGTTTAAATAATAGGTTTTGTTTCTGGTTCATAATTCATCAACATTTAATTTTATTGCTCTCAATAACACAGTATTTTTGTGCGGTTTATTTAAGAGTAAGAGAACTTTTTTTGTTTTTGAACGTGTATCAGAAAATGCACCAAAATTATTACGCTCTTAATAAACTGTTCATCTTCACACCAAAACTAATTTTAGAAAAAAACTAGTTAACAAATTATCATGAACATACGCTGAAGTCAAAATTAAAGAAATTGCTACCGTGTAAGTTTAGGAACATAAACAAAATTCCTTCCAAACATTACATATGACCTTTTTATCATAAAACATTTTACTAAACTTGCTACTTATCATAAAAACTAGTTGTAAAGATAAAACAAATTTTACATTTTAAGGGAAATGCCATCATTTCCATGCAAGTGCATGCACACTGCGAAAATGCATTTCAGATGTCAGTTCCATTAACAAAAGTAACTGGTCAAGGTAAAACGATAGTGCATGTTTATTCTTAAACAGTACGTGGCGGTTTAATTCGCACTAACTTCTGGGCGTCAGAATTTAATTGTTCTCTCGGTAGCCACATAGAATTATAGCGGGCTCCCCTTTAAACTGTACAAGATATTCCGTCTTTCCATTTCCGGAACGTTGTGCTAAAATTTTCTTGATTTTATAGTAATTATCAGAATAAGTGTCAGCGTCACTTGAAAATTCCGTCGCCATTGACGATGCTTGAAAACGAACAGGACGCAACTTCGGCCAGATATGATGTTGAGCAGCTGTTTCGTCCTCATTGGTCCTATCTAAAATGCTATCTAGATCATGATCATCGTTGTCCGATTCGTGATCGACTTCGTTTATAGTTGTACTAACTTTTGGAACAAAGTAATCAGACGGTTCGGGAGCACGTACATATGCAACCTTCAGCCTATCCAAGTGTTAGTCATTGCGAAACACTTTTCCTGTCGATAGTTAACGAATTTTGACCAGATGAGGTGAAATAACGGAATGCACTACATAAGGGCCACTGTACCGCGGTTGAAATTTTCGGCCTGGGCCAGATGGTTCAGAAAGCATGTATACATATTCACCCTGAGATAGTTTTAAAGGGTTGTCTTCTTGTTGTACCGGTCCATCATGTGGCCACCAGCTTTTGAGGCGTTCGATTTTATTTCTTGACGAATTAATTGTACTTTATTTGCTTGATTTTGTACAAAATCATGATAATCAGTTGGTATATTTGTAAAATCTATTCCATGATAGGCAATAGGAAATTTCGGTCGTGTGCCCAAAACTATTTCATAAGGAGAATATTTCGTTGACGAGTGGACGTATGCATTTATTGCAAAGGTGACTGCAGGTAGTATGATATCCCATTGTTGTCCCTTTTGAATTTACGATGCTTACGTTCGCACGCTCCAAGACAGAGGTGAATCATACTGGGGGTATAATTTTGCTTGATTGACATCCGATCACAGACTTCTTTCGTATATTTTGAAATAAATTCGCTTCCTCTGTAAGAGATAATTGTTTGACGGGCACCATAGTGACAAAATAACTCAAAAAGTGCATATGACTCGGTCATTGCAGCATAGTTTGAAATCGACTAATTGTAAGCAAACTTGCTAAACATATCCACAACAGTGAAAATGTACGTGTTCGATTTCTGTGTTGTCGGCAAAGGGCCGAAAAGGTCAACTTGCCATACTTGGAACGTTTCAGACGGTGTACGGTATGATATTATTCCACTCTTTGTGCGAGCCTTGGTAAATTTCTAGATTGACAATCATGGCAAGTTTGTACATATTCATCGTCGGAAACCAACGTCCGGTCGCGTTCTCGCTTTGCTACCACTTACCGACCGTGGGCACACTTGCAGATATTTGCTCGTTTTCATGAATATTTAATGTCCTATTTTGATTGGTCGCTTTTACTTCCGGCGAAGCGTGACAACTAATCAAAAACAACATAACATACATAATTTCGGTTAATAAATGTTTTATCCAATAAACGTCGTTCCTATTGTCTAATTAAATTTAATGAATATTCATGAAAACGAGAAAATATCTGCAAGTGTGCCCACGGTCGGTAAGTGGTAGCAAAGCAAGAACGCGACCGGAAGCCATCATCACAAGTCAGGGTTTCTGTGCCCACATGTGTACATGAAACCCCGACAAACTTAGCTAGTAAATTCCCGGGCTGGAAGTCACTATTTTGATTGGCTACATCTTACCTTAATGTAGTCAATCAAAAGTTCGCTTTCATTCACGACTTGGTTAAGGGATATCCCGATGTCGATTGTAAATAAACCAAACGGATGTGTTGCGTAGACCATGTGAAATCAATGTATTTTCTACAGTAGTGTTAATTATTTATTATCGAATTAGTTGCGTTACGTTTTCTTCACACTCAAGAATGAGTAATAATGACAACTGCCAAACACTTGCTTCTTTTAAGCAATTTCATTAGTTGATATTTTGAAGGATTGACGTCATACGTAAATCTTTAAGCCAGGGAATTTCCTAGCTAAGTTTGTCAGGGTTTCGTGGCCACAGAAACCCTGATTTGTGAGGATGCCGGACGTGGGTTTCCGACGATGGTACATATTCAGCTACAATTGATGGTAGCTTTTCAAAATAAATATTTTCGCTGATTGCGTCAGTAGTATTTTGGATATCGTCATTTCCACCAATGGACGAGTCATGAAATAATTCTTGAACAGGTTTGATGAGAATATTTTACAAAACTCGCTTATATTTTGGCTTATCTTGGGTACGTTTGCATTTTGCATTTCGATTATGAAATAACAAGTCATTCACCAGTAAATAATAGGCTGAAAGTAAAATAAGCCGTCATGAGTCCCGCTGTAATTTTGGTAATTTTCAAGGTAGTTAAGGATTGGCTTTAATACCACGTCGTTTCTTTGTAATGGTTCAACAGTAGCGGGACTAAAAGTCGCACTGTTTGAATAACTGTACTGAGTCCTTCACACGATCATTTCACTTGTGTCCATATCTTTTTTCACCGCATTTACATAACTTTGTTCTAATGATATAATGGACTTACTATCAATTCCATTGAAATCTTGTATATCACCCGAGACGCCGTAATCTTGAGGATATAAGTAACTAATGTATTTGTGGAAATGCAATCATTTCCGTTTGGTAATAACAACATACTTCTACTGTCAGTATCGCTGTTACAACATGTTAACACATTGGGCTGTAAATAAGGAGTTAGGTTCTCACATGGTGAATTCAACAAATGAGTATTGAAGGAAATGCTATAATTTCCATAACATGTATCAAGTAAAATCTCACGCTGATTTTTATTTCTTGTACTAAATGAACTTTCACACAAATTCGCAAATGGCAGTGAAGTACTGTCTAAGTTGCTTTTGTGGACCATAGGTGCATCGTCACACGACGAGCTCATTACATGTACTTCCTTGGAAATGCAATCATTTCCAAAATAGCTATTTCTTTCCGACATATATTGCTTATATTAAAAGAAACACTATCGTCTTCTGTATCGGCTGTGTAACCAGCATCAATGTCAGGGTCGTAATATACAGTCAACATAATTCAACCTTTTAGCTTGTTTTTCCGAAGGATACGCAATTTTAATTTGTCCTTTTCGCTCTTCTACATATGGAAAGAAAAGATCCTTCTCTGCAGGACTTGAATTGTCACCGGAAATATCCGACGGCATGCGTCGAGATAACGGATCACGTACCTGCATTTGCTGGGCAGGTGTGTACCGGATTTCAACATTATATTACTGGAGTAAATCAAGCCATTGATCGTATATTGATCCGTTTAATAGTTTTTCAATCACCCGTCTTAGTGCTTTGTGGTCGCAATCCGTAATGCTTGTCACAACACCCAGTAGTTCCAGTTTTGTTGGTCCGTACGATCT
This sequence comes from Limnoperna fortunei, assembly GCA_944474755.1. Lineage (NCBI taxonomy): Eukaryota > Metazoa > Mollusca > Bivalvia > Mytilida > Modiolidae > Limnoperna > Limnoperna fortunei. Next base: position 24,160,913 of record OX104116.1, read on the forward strand.
TTGCCAGTGATTTAATGCTTTTGAACCAAAACGAACAATTCTGGTTTTTTCGAATTTTCCAATTTCGTCCATAAGTTTTTGGTATTGCTTGTATCCAATTCCTTTTGACGATGAATCAACAGCCAAATAAAGAGGTAAATCAAAGCGCGGAAAAGCCAAAACATCGGAATTTAATAAACGATTTTTAGTGCTTGAAAGGAAAATTCTTGTTCGTTTCTTCAAATCTTTTAGATGTCCTTCAAAAGTATCGGAACAAACAAAAACATCGTCAGATAACATAGACATGATTTGAATGTAAGACCGCATAAAACTTTGTCCATTAAGAGCTTAAGCGAGTTCGGTGCTGAACTTAATCCCATTGGCAAACGGTTGAATTTCAAAGTACCAAAACATGTATTGAATGCGGTGTATTTTTAGCTTGATGGGTCTATTTTCATTTGGAAAAATCCGGATGAAAGGTCGATGGAGGTTATGAAGTTCGGTACCCTTTGTGAAAAAGATTCCGTAAAATCTTGTAAATCGGGTATTGCATAAGAAAATTGTTGGCTTTGGCGGTTTAAATACCTAAAGTCACAACAGAAACGAAATTGATTGAGACTAACATCAAAAGTTATTATATGGCGGACCACGTTTCTCGGCATTAACACGCTTTGTAACTAGCACAATAGGGCTAGTAATTGGAACATCTTAGTTAGGGTTTACTGGTGAAATAATTCTTTGTTCCATCAAATTGTCCAAGTGATGTCTATAAAACCTCCTTTCTTTTCATCAGGAGATAGCCTATATGGTTTTTGATACTTCGGTTTGGCATCCAGTTTTAGAATTATTTTGTGCTGAACCAAATCAGTGAGATTTCGTAACGAATAAATCTTTATTGTCAAATAAAAACTGACGCAATTGTTCAAATTGGAGACTATCAAGTTCACTGTTGTCGATACAAAAATTTGAAATAAATTCTGCCATTTCATAACTTAAAACATTTGTACCGGTAGGTTTGCTGTTTTTCGACGTGTAAGGAACATTTGTATTAGTTTGTTCATGTTTTACCACATCGATATTTTGAATAATCTTGTCAGTCGAGTCTTTTAACGGAAATGATGCATTGTTTGATGTTATTTCCTCAAAATTTGCTAACGATTTAGCTTTATATAAATCTATGCTACAGTTGTTTAGATTTAACACTTTTTTAGGTACACATCGATCTATTGGCACGGTCACAATGGCTTTTGACACGAGCAAACCCTTCGAGAGCATGTACTTACTAGGCGTACAAGTTCCTTGTTTTCCGTATAAAATGTTTGAAGGCAATTTTCCCCATACGAGGGTCTCTGTATTTGGTAAAATATTAATCCATTTGGTACAATAAACATTGGCCTTTCTGGGACTAGCGGACATTTCACTAAAATCAATCACCATTTTGTTTTTAGTTAAATAATTTGTTCCTAAAATAGTAGGATGCGACACCAATTTTACGATTTAGGTAAAACACGATGGTAAGTCCCAGAAATGTTCATTTTTATCACAGCCGTATCCACAATAGCTATTTTCTGATTATTTGCTAAACTTAATGAATCACTTACATTTGAATTTAAGTCGTATTTCTTGTTGAACGGCGGGAAAGCGTTGCATAGTTGTTCTGAAATAATATTGACAGAACTTCCGGTGTCAACCAGAGCTGAAACTTTCAAGGAATCGAATCGAACTGTTAAATATAAAAATTTTGAATCTGAATTTGAACAACTAAAACCTTCATTGTTACTACCACCGTCACTTTCAGAAAGCGAACATGTAGATGAATCACTAGTGTGAGTAAATGCTTCAAAAATGTTTTCAGTGGTTATTTACAAAACGGGACGGTGATTTGTCCCTAATTCGGACAGCACGTAACGACGCTCTCCTGGGGGAGCGTGCCCTGTGGCCCCCAGGAGATATTGGTTTCCCCGTTGATATTTTACAGTTTCGAGTGGAATGACCTGCGCCCGTTAAAAATTTGACATTGCATATTTGATTAGTGATTGCGTGAATTTGGTTGCTGAAATAGGGGGCACGTGAGAGCGACATGTCCATTTTGGGAATAAAGCTGACACACACTGTCCGGTAATAAACTACCATGTCCTTTCCAGTTACAATACCGTCTAAGGTGCCCATTTCCATTGCACTTGAAACATGGAGTTTTTCTAAGATTTGTTGGTGTGTGTTGGTCAGTTACGACTTTAGGTTTTGTGTCCGCAGTTGACTCACCCCTAGTTTGTAAACTATTGACCAACTCCGTCAACTGGTCTATTTAGGATTTCATGCTTTCTAGTTCAGAATTGTTTGGATTTGAAAAATGTCGTACAACAGACACGAAATTATCTGACTCTCTGTATTTATAAGCTTCGCCGGTTTTGGCTATAGTCAACGCTTCCGACACATCTTTTCGTTTACATGCGCGGACATAAAATGCGAGCTTTTCAGGGAGACCGTCGATAAATTTAGCCATAATTTCATGTTCCGGTTTCGACAACACTGACGTTACGCATGAAATTGGTGACACACAAGAAAATGCATTCTACTAACCACAAAAACAGGTCACCTTTTCATTGTTGTACACTAAAAACCTATAAATCATATATCAAAATAAAGAAAAATATACACCGATTCATTATATAATGTTGTATTATATCTAAATTATAAGTGTAAAACAGTAGAATCGACTAATATTTAAAAATAACGCCATTTTTCATGCGTCCCGCGTTACAAAATATTGTCGGATCTAATGGAAATTGTTCCGTAAATTTGTGTTTTTTTCACCAAAAGTCACCATTTTCAGGCAGTGCAACGTCCGATGCCGTTGCATTGTGACGTCAAAATATTTAAACAAAACGGGTACAAACAACATAGCAATCGAAGTGAGAACAGAACCGCTCAAAGTGTCCCGTAGGACGAGGAACGTTGTATTTCTATTTTTATTTTTAACATAACCCTACTATCTTCCTTTTTTTTATATCTCATTTAAACTCTATCCTATTCTAGTCTTTACTCTTTACTAACAGTCTTTCCAGCAGACCAGGGGTTCGACATTACTGGCAGATAGATAGATTACAGGCAGATAGATTTCATTTTTCGGCCTTTTGTACTAAGATCAGTTTACCGGTAAGTCAATCAATATTAGTATCAATATATAGTACAATTACTTGGCTTTTTCGCCATATTTTGTTTTTCTTTGGTTTTCACAACAGTTTATTTTGGACGCATATTTTTTTATGTCCAAGTATGTGTCACAAATACATTTTAAGAACTTCTTCTGATACGATTCCGTCAAACAAATACAGAAATTGTTTATTTGATTTAGGAAAAATTTTTTGTCTGATAACTAAAAATAAAAATACAAATTGATTTGCGCATTTTGACACTCTAGTTTTAAAAATGCGTCAAGGTTTGCGAAAATGTCATACAAAAACGCAAGTCCAAACTTATGTCACAAAGTCACAAACGACCGTTCCAAACGTTCAAGACGTTGCGTTTCAAGTTATAGACGAAAATAAAATTAGAGAATAGTCTGTTTGATTTAGTTGTATAGTGCTAACTTGCATTTTCATTGTTAGGAATATTAATATTGTTCGAACAATTGTAGAACATATTCTTTTTATTCCCCGCCTGCGAAAGTAGAGGGACAAATAGTGTTCGGGTCTGTTCGTCCGTTCGTCCGTCCGTCCATCCCAAATATAAAGGCGGGGCATTGTGTCTGTTTGACACATTTTTTTGTTTTTTTTTTAAATATTTTAGAACTTGTATCTTTTATTTATTTTTTTTTGCAGTACTGTTACATGAAATGTCTAGAGAAAAACTACACTTGTTGAAACAACAAAAGCTTCTGAAACGTCGAGAACAAAGGCTAAAATCGTATTACAAAAATAGAACTCTGAAGGATAGAGAATATTCTGTTTCAAGTGATGCAGTGCGCCAAAGGCTTCATCGGGAGAAAGTAAAGAAAGAACAAGAGCGACGAGAAAAAGAAGCAGAGAGGAAACGTAAATATAGAAAAAGAAAACGCGAAAACGATGCCGATAACCACCGTAGGAATGATTTTAGTATGGAAAATACTTTTGAAAATAGAACAGAAAAGCACCGGGCTTTAAAGAAATTAAAATTGGCTCTACCCGCAAGTCCATCAAAACGAGTGACTACTATGTTCGCGTATCTGCAAAATTCTAACTCACCGACTGTCAGAAAACTACAATCTTCTGAACTTATTTCATCGCCAGAGGAAATAGAAGAACACAAAACAGCAAAAGCACTGACGGAAGATATAAAAACAGTCATAGATAATTGTAAAAACAAAAGATCGGGCGATTCTTTAAAAACTATGAACCTTATAATATCACCAGTAAGCGGTGAAAAGATCAGAGACAATAAATGTAGAAAAAAACTCGCAAGAAAACTAGGATTACCTGTCAGAAGAGTAAGTCGCGGTCATGCTATAAGGACAAGTATACTTAAATCTGAAAAATCGTGCTGGATTTACACCACTAGGAAAACCAGATCTGATGCCCTTAAACCAGAGACAAAGAAAATCATGTACGAGTTCTGGCTTAAACCTGGAATATCTAGACCCACTGGCAACAAAGCAGACATAAAAAGAGTCCGCATCGGTCCCAAAACGTATTCAAGCCATATGACTCACATTCTGGAGAAAACGCAGACTGATGTTTATTTAGACTTTATCAGAGACAATCCATCTATTCATGTCTCACAAAGAATGTTTGAAAAATGTAAACCATATTTCGTTCGCTCAGTTCGACAAAAAGATAGACAAACGTGCTGTTGTAAATATCATGTTGAATTTAAAACCGTGTTCAAATCTTGCATGGAATTCCGGAGAAAACTTTTAAGAGAAAATGATTTTTCGACACAATCAAATCGTCTTCCTGTATATGATTCCATTTCGGATATTGTCAGTGATACGTTATGTGAAAAAGATGATGGTTTCCATAACTTAGAATGTCTTAAGAGAAACTGTTCGAATTGTGGGGTCGAGAAGTTAAAATTTATGCCAGAAGAAGTAAATGTATAGGATGATGCGCAATTGATCAAATGGGAAAAATTTGAAAATGTTACCGTAAATGTGAAAGGCAACAAGACAATAAAGAAACTTATGCTTGTTAAAAAAGAAACTAAAGTCGGTGAGCTTTTTGCATATTTAAGGAAACTACTTGAAACGTTTCCATTGCATCAACATAGAGCTACATGGCAAAACGAACAATTTCAGAATCTTGTTAGAAATCTCCCAGAAAGGCAGTGTGTTCTAGTACACGACTTTAGTGAAAACTATAGGTGTTCTGAGCGTACCGAGATACAAAGTGCCTATTTTCAAAAAACTGAAGTTTCGGTCCATATTACTATCATACATAGACATGCACTATTAGAATACGATGGCATTGATAGCTCGGAAGACTTCCCGGAAATAATCACAGAACAGTTTTTTGTTATTAGTCCGGATTTAGTTCACGATCAATATTTTGTTCATCAAGTTCGAAACTACTGTATATAGCGGAATATCTACAGTCCATTTCATATTCAGTAAATGAGATACACGAGTTTACTGACGGATGCGCAGCCCAGTATAAGAGCAGGCATTGTTTTGGAGACATTAGTACTGCATTTGATGACTTTAGTTCCCAACATTGTACACGAAATTTCTTCAAAACTTCACATGCAAAAGGTAATCATAATTAATTATTAATTTAGAATTAATTAATTTTCTTCGTATGTGTTGGTTTGAACTAACATTTTTAAACGAAAGCAATGAACTTAAAGAAAGAGTTGTATCGCATTTTTGTAGTTATTTATTATTCATTTATTTTCTGTATATTTGAACACGTATTTCATACTAGTATATTATTGTTTTGGTTTTATGGTTTGAATTAAAATCAAAAACATACTGCCCTAAGATAAAGGTGTATATTGTAGATTATCACAAGAGAGAAAAAATATGCACCCGAGACGTGGTCGAGGGTGCTAAATTTTTTCGAGGATAATCTTCATAATACCCCAATCAAAAAGGGCGGAATGATTTTTATTATGCTTGGATTTTTTTTTATAAATAATAAAATTGATAAATCTTTTACCAATATATTGGTTGTTAAATTAATTCTTGACAATAAATGCTGCTTCTGAGCTTATCCGGAACAATTCGGTGACAGTCGCGAATTCCGGATCAGGTGTTAATTTTTGCATTTTGAACACCCATTGCGAAAACACATGCTGATGATTGAGGGCTAATAAAAATCAACTGAATTAACATAGCCTTGTAGCCATTAAAACTACCGTGCATTTTTGCATGAAGTATAATAAAGAACTTTTATATAGCTTCTGTATATTATACTTTTCCATACTAATACCCTTATTGTGTTTTAATTGCAGGGCCACAAGATGCTGCCGGGGGATTATAAAAAGACAGGCCGATAATGCAATCTTACGAGGACAGGCTCAAATTAGATCAGCAAAAGATCTTTATGATTTTGCTAGCGCAAACCTTACGGAACCTAGATCATTCTGCAAAAGAAGAATATTTAAATATGCAGAAACAATACCGCGAAACGATAACTTGTCTTTTAAGCCGGTCCCAAGTATTCGATCAGTTCACCAAGTAAGGTCAGGCCGACAGACAAACAGAGGTTTAATAACAATGAGTGAACTGTCTTGTTATTGCTTGAACTGCAATTATCATATGTATGACCAGTGCTGCAACGTAAAAAAAACCGGTGGTTATACGGAATGGAAAATGAGTGAAGAGAACATTAACGAACAACACGAAGACGAAGAAAATGAACAAAATTCTTTGCAAGAATTAGTATCGGCTGGCCAAGTGGTTGCGCTGTTCACCGACGATGCAAATGAGGAATACTATTTACTAAGAGTATAAAAAGGTTTGGAAATTCTACAAGTTGATACGACAGATAGTTGGGGCGCTTCATTCTCTGCAGGAACACAAGTTTTTCGTGGATTATACTATGAAAAGTCAAACACACAATTTAAATACCGCTTACTTAAAAGAAAAGCGATCGTGCCCGCTGCTTCAATTATTTACATTTGTTCTGAATTAGCTTCAAACAATGTAATAAGCATCACAGAGGAAATGCATCTTAATGTTTTAGAATGTTTAAATGAAATTAATTTTTAAAACTTGTGTATCATTCTTTTTTCTTTTTTTTATAAATGAAGCAAATCCCATTCCCCTCTAAAAAAAATGCACACACACACACACACACACTGAAAAAATAAACAACTTTAAAATTTCACGATTATGAATCGAAGATGACACATCAAAGGCGCTCAAATTCCGAAAATGGTTTCTAAAAGAAAAGAAAAAAATCTTCCACGAATTTAAATTAGAGACCAAGACTCGCCAAAAGCGCTATAAATTAAAAAAAATGTTAGAATACAAAAAAAGCAATAAATTAAAAAAAAACAAACAAACAAACAAAAACACAAAAACAAAAACAACAAAACAATAAAAAAAATCCCGAACACACATCAAGCGACAAAAACGTCGTCGCAAACTGGCATTTTGACGACAATTTTCTGTAACGTTAGGTATCACCAATTTCATGCTAGTTAGCTTTTTCCGTAAGATTAAAATAGAAGTCTTGATTTCTTGGTTCATTGTCAATTTCATGTTAAATAATTGATTTTCGTTGACAACCGATGGATGTTCCCAACTAAACTGAATATATTTGTCTGAAAAAAGTTTCCTAACAGTTTCCCAGTCCAACATTGTACCATGTCAAAGCTTGGACTTGTAGATGTAAATGAAAAGCGGCCAATATTTGTGTATCGTCCCCTCGTCGTATTGAAGATCGTGAAGGGTTGCAAAAGATTCAAATTCCTTCAGATATTTTGATCCGTTATCTTTTGGATTCCCGGAGAATTTACGACAGGACACCAACTTTTCCATTTAAAAAAATTTCGTGCTTTCGGTCTGACGGAAGTGGATAATGAAATGGATTGGCTTGATGTTAAAGATGGAGAACCATAGTATGACAAACTCGGGGTGTCTGATAAAAAACAAGAAAAATTTTGATGCAAAGCATCAGTTCGCCGCCGATGTATTGTGCATTCTGCACGATTTTGTAAAAAAGATTTGATAATATTTTTACGGGACGCATTGTAAAGCACGTTTATATCTATGTTGTTTTCTTTTTTAACATGAAAGCTTGCGTAGCAGGCATCTCAGATTTTCAATCGAACTAAAACACACACTTTCTATGGAATATCTAATGAATATTCGCTTAGAAAGCATTGAAATTTCAAAAAGAAGGCATTTGAACTTTTACCCTATAAAGTTCTATTTAAATCTAAGTCGCGAGGTTGTTGCTAGTTTGAATTGGTGATTTATAAACTTGCGCACATGTAATCTTTTGTCATATATTGAATCATAAATATACTTAAATTAAAACTAATATTCACGTGGTTCAATTAAATTATTGACATAACACTTATTTATTGATGTTACAAATGTCAGAGTACTCCGGAATTGGATACACAAAATAGCTTTTTATTCTGGTTTCCGATTTTTCAAAGCTACGCTCGTCGATAGAGCTATCACCGAAAGACAAAGTATCAGGATAAAATGGGTCTCCCTGCATTATTAACTTCCGTAAATAGAATACCAACAAAACTTATTATTACATGAAACTTTGATATCACCCAAGCATTCTGCAGGCGATCCTAATATATTATCTTGATTATCGAGGGCGGCGATATATTTGTATTCACTTTCGTTGCTAACGATGGATAAAGGAGAAAATATTTCGAAGTACACTTAGTTACCATAAATGAACAGAATTTTGCTACAAGAATGTCAATCATTAAACTTGAGTGAAAAATCAAGATAATATATTAGGATCGCCTGCAAAATGCTTGGGTGATATCAAAGTTTCATGTAATAATAAGTTTTGTTGGTATTCTATTTCACTCAAGTTAAATGACTGACATTCTTGTAGCAAAATTCTGTTCATTTATGGTAACTAAGTGTACTTCAAAATATTTTCTTCTTTATCCATCGTTAGCAACGAAAGTGAATACAAATATATCGCCGCCCTCCTGGGCGGCGATAATAATCGTTGTCTATGATGCTTGAAAAAAGTTTTTTTGCCAGAAAATCGTCACTCAAAATAGGGTGAGATTCATCGTTAGCAATGTCAAAATCAATTTAATGGAAATGCAATCCTTCCCACATGTCTATATGACAGCATGAATAGCTACGTATGGAACGCCATGACTGCCTTATGTATTAAAAGTTGTGTATGCGGTGCTTTCTTCTTTTTATGCAGTGCTTACGACTTTATATGTGGTGCTTTCGACTTTATATGTGGTGCTTGCTACTTAATATGTGGTGCTTTCGACTTGATATGCAGTGCTTACTACTTTATATGTAGTGCTTTCGACTTTATATGCGGTGCTTACGACTTTATGTGGTGCTTTCGACTTTATATGCGGTGGTTACTACTTTATATGCGGTGCGTATAACTTTATATGCGGTGCTCATTACTTTATATGTTGTGTTTACGACTTTATGTGCAGTGCTTACGATTATATGCGGTGCTTACGACTTTATATTCAGTGGTTACTACTTTATATGCGGTGATTACGACTTTATATGAATGCTCACTAACGACTTTATATTTGATACTTTTTTATATGCGATGCTTGCGATTTTATATGCGGTGCTTACTACTTTATATGCGGTGGTTAGATGAAATTGTTTACGCTTCGTTGGTCATGACCTTTAAACGCGATATACGTATTGCTTTCGTCATCATATGTTACACACTGGAATTAACTGGCTTTCGAGAAAAATTGTAATTGTCCTTCTTAATTTTTATTAGTCACATATTTATTATTGCTGTGAGTCAAATATTTCAGCAATCAAAGGAATAAACGTTATTTCACTTTTTTTATTATTGTTAAAATTTACTAACCGTCAAATAATTGAGCGATTTGTTGGCTGGATATTCCGGCTAAAGGAACAATAGGCATATATTTCTTATTCTTTATGTTTGTTAATGTTTGAAAACAAAAATAAATTGTATAAAATAGACTGGTCTTATTTTTTTAATTGTCTATATGAAGTAAAGCAATCTGGCTCAGCATGTGATTTTGAACTGACAGCAGTGACGTTGCGCCAAATTTTAACAAGTTGCTGTATTCCACTGACAAGGAAAGAACTTTACATACGATCAATGCATTGAAACCGGACTGTTTGTTTATTTGTTTGTCGTTTGAATGGGGGTGCTCTTGGTGGTTCATTCGGTTAGCGGAAATTTCCTGACATCCTATAGGGAAACCTCAAAACAAAAATAGGAAAGGAAATTGCTGACTCTGAGAAAATTTAATTTCTTATCAAGTGGTTTTGTACTAGAGTGTCTTAGTTTGTGTTATATTCAGAAAGTATTATCTGAATTAGTTCATTAAATGCAAATGAACATTGTTTAGTGTTCACATTGTGAGGAATACGTAAAAGTAATTAAATGCTTTGCATCTCCTCATTTTTTGGTTTGAATTAATTAAAGAAAAATATGATTTTTGTTCAGAGAGTAGAATATGTGTTCAATGTTGTACTAGTTCGCATCCCGGTCATGGGACATTGGTGACCGAGTGGTTAAGTTAATAAATCATGTACTTTTGATCACAGGCCTGTCAACACCGAGGTTGTGGGTTCGAATTTTGTACTGTGGCGGGTGTGCTCGACTCGCTCCAATCTTAATTGGAGAATTGCCAGCATTCCTGTATTACAATTTAACTCTAGCTATTATAGTTTTAAATCGGACATTTTCATAACATTTTCAAATTTGTTATTAAAGGGCAAAAAATCCTGTAGGGAGATGACGTTGTTATTTGTAGGACTTGTCTTGATGATCATTTCTGCAATATACAGTTTCATTCTAATTATTATAGCTGTTACGTTACAGGGCAAAGACTAAACAATTCATACAAAAATCATTAACGGGCAATAACTCTTGTAAGAATTTGTCAGACAATTTTGGTCCAACATAATGATTTACATTGTCTTGCTGATCATTTTTTGCAATTCAAAAATCGTAATTTAATGGCATAACTACTTCAGGGAAATATCACAAAACATCGGACTTGCTCCCATAGAAAGCGACCATATCAAAAAGTGGGAAGCAAGTGAAATATTTAATTTTAATTAGATTTCGAATCCATAAGAAATATGTACAAAGTAAAAAATAATGTTGTAAAACAGTTCTCTCGCGTATAGGTATATAAAATGTGCGTAAGCGACGAGTTCAACTTACAGGAGGTGTACTTTTATAAAATACATTTGGAAACTTGATTGATATTAGCTATTAATTTTTAGAAATTTTGACACGTGAGGAGAATTTGATTTATTCTCTTTACTGAGCGTCCATCTACGTTGGTAGTAAATTGTCCCCATTTCAGTCTTCTTCTCCCAACACAAATATAAGACATCTCGACCAATATAGAAAGACAACTCTGACCGCCTACAAAGTCAACTCAGACCGTCTATGAAGACAGCTTTCCCAGTTTAGGCCTGTTAAAAAAACAAATTATTGACAATGGACAGCTTAATTAAATCAGTTAATAATGATGATTAAAGTTGGCAACACAGACTCAACAAAAATCCAAGAAAGGAAACCTGCCATTCTTCTACTACTTTTGCCATGTTAATTGCTTGAAACTTTAAAACCCAACTGTAAACAAAAAACACTTACTGTAGTTCTTACTTAGTGAATTTCTAATTTAATAGAATTTATTTTGCTGTTTGCATATTATTATACACCATGTATAGTGGTTGTTTTTGCACCGGTTCTTGTTTTCTTAGACGGTCTAAATTGTCTAAGTATTCTTAAAAGTAAATTGTCCTATAAATGTCTCCAGAGTCCAGACCAACTTGTCTTGCATGTATCACATTTGTTCTTAAAAAACCACTTGACATATTGGAATCCAACTTGTTGAAAATGTTCATTTATGAGTACTTAATAAATTGTTGCCTGATCCAGTATCCAATACGGCTGCCTGGGTTGCAATTTTTAAAACAATTTAACAAACCTCTATTGTATTGTATTTATTGTATTGTTCTCTTATAGAAATGTTCCTCATATGGTTCTTTAAAAAGTCTCACAGTTTTTGGTGCTGATGCTAACAGCAAGATGGTCACCACGGGGAACATAGAACCACAGAGGCAAAAAGAACAAACATCTGGTTTTCAGAAACTATTTAAGTTAATTCAATCGCATCATGCAGAACTGATATCAGGGTCGTTTTCTGCCACTTTACTTATTTGTATTAATTGAAATTCTCTGAAATCTGAGTGAAAATTGAGTTGTGATATTGTAGAAATGTACCCGAAATTGTTTTCTAAAAATTTTAAGATTTTGGCGCAGATCCCAAATCCAAGATGGCAACCACTGTGGAATATATTCCAGACATTATGAAGCACAAATCACACAGAAATAGTGCCAGAGCAGTTCTCTACTCTGTACAAGATTTGTGCTGAATGAGAACTTTAGGAACATATAAGGAAATTAAAAAAAAATTTAATGTTCATGTAAATTAAACTGAAGTTTGTGATAAATCATGTGAGCATTACAGGCTTTCCATGTGAAGAAATAAGGATATTTCGACAAGTGTTATTATGAATACAGCTTGACTGATTGGAATTTTTTTCAATTTTTCAATGTAAAGGAATTTGCTTTATAATGTATTGGTATTACGTACTACATGAAAAAAAATTACCAGTTGTGCAAACTGTACTTTGATTAGTATGTTTGTACATGCATGGATCAACATCCTGCTAGGTACCCTAAGGATGACTGTAACCATGTTTGGAAAAAAAGAACTAATTTGATTAGCCAAGTGTTGTCAGAAAAGAATATTGTTTAAAGAGTTTACAACGGACAGACGACATATCACGGATACGTAGTGAATAGGTGATAACAGAATGTAGAGGGGAGAGATTTTGGCTTAAAAAACTTAATGCATAGTAGCCAGGTAGCATAGTAAAAACTCTCCTCATTTTAGAATGATGCAATGTATCTTTTTACTGGAGTTTTCTATAAATAGTTTTAGCCTCTTTCAATAAAATCAACAAATTGGAACTTTTGAAATGATTTTAAGGTGCAAATTCAAATGTATATTTGTACTAGTTCTGCCTTTCTATATTTCTTAATTTTTCCTTTCTCCTGCCCCCTTTCTCCTTTCTCCCTCCCCGTTGCTCCTTTTCCCCTCCCTTTACTCCTTTTCCCTCCCCTTTCCTTCTTCCCCCCTCTCTCCCTGTCTTCCAATACCTTGTCCCCCCTCATAAACAAACAAAAAGAATAAGAAATTTATGACTATTGTTCATTTAGCAAAATTCTCCTCAAACATTCAACAAATCGCTCATTTGTTTGTTTTGTTTGTTTGAATGGTGTTTTAACGCCACTTTCAGCAATTTTTCAGCTATTTCATGGCGTCCAGTTTTTATTGGGGGAGGAAGCCGGAGTACCCGGAGAGAACCCCCGACCTACGGTAGGAAAACTGGCAATCCTTGTCAATTAAGATTGGAGTCGAGTACACACTGCCTGCAGTGAGAATAGAACCCACAATCTGAGTGTTGACAGACCACGTGATCAATAGTAAACGAACTACCTTGACCACTCGGCCACCGAGGCCCCCTCGCTCATTTGTTTAAATTTTAGTAAATTAATACAATGATACACATAATGTTTATTCCTTTGACTGCTGAAATCTTTGACTCACAGCAATAATAAATATATGACTAATAAAAATTAATTAAGAAGGACATTTACAATTTTTCTCAAAAGCCAGTTAATTCCAGTGTGTAACATATGATGACAAAACCAATACATGTGGTAGTGTTAGATTTTTGTATTTTATATGAATATGTTTTTGATAATGTTTAATTATTGATTTTTAGCATTTACTATAGTGGACAATATTTCTGTACTGTAACTGTGATATATTTACTAATTCTTATTTACAGAATTTATACTATCAATTACTTATTGATTTTTGCATAGTGAGTTGTTGTCTTCTTAAGGTAGTTGTTCAGGTGTACTTTCTAAGATTCGTGGGTCAGAGATTTTCAGGCGGGCAAATTATTAGATCTCTCTTTGTCTTTGAGACTGATAGAAGCCATTTTTATATGTCTTGGTTTTCTTTCATCGTTTTGGAGAAAAGTTTACTTGGAATTGAATTTACTCTATACGGTGCGAGTGATATTTAACAGTATAAACTTCACTTTGATTAAATAACTGAGGTTTGTTAAATATAGAGGAGATTAACCATTTTTAGCACCCTTTTTATATAATATGGGTAAAACACATATTTATGACAAATATGTCTACTTTAGGAATATGATGTACTAAAATCAGTCACACCAGTTAAAACAGTATAAGTGTAGCCTTCGTACCACATATGAGGTAGGTTGTGTTATGCTGTTTTGTATTTTGTGTTTTTAGTTTGCTTTATTGTATTGTCTGCTTTATTTATAAAACTAGCAGCATTATGCTTTGTCTGCTGTAATTTAGTAATATTTATTTTGATTAATTATTTGTATTCACTTTCGTTGCTAACGACGAATAAAGGAGAAAATATTTCTAAGTACACTTATAGTTACCATAAATGAACAGAAATTTGCTACAAGAATGTCAATCATTTAACTTGAGTGAAAAAACAAGATGATAGATAAGTTTCGACTGCAAAAATGCTTGGGTAATATCAAAGTTTCATGTAATAATAAATTGTGTTGGTATTCTATTTACGAAGTTAATAATAGAGGGAGACCATTTTTATCCTGGTACTGTATAATTCGGTGATAGTTCAATCAAAGAGCGTAGGTTTGAAAAATGGGAAACCAGAATAAAATGCAATTTTGTTTATACAATTCCGGAGTATGCCGCATTTGTAAGATTCAGTATATAAATGTTATGTCAATAATTTAATTGAACAACTTAATTATTAGTTTTAATTCAAGTATATTTGTGATTTAATATATGACAAAAGATTACATGTGCGCAAATTTAGAAATCGGCAATTCAAATTAGCCACAACAGCAGGACTTAGCTTTACATAGAACCTTATGGGGGGAAAAGTTAAAATGCCTTCTGTTAAGAAATTGCAATTCTTTCTAAGCGAATGTTCATTAGATAGCCCTTAGAAATTTTGTGTTTTTAGTTCGATTGAAAATCTGAGATGTCTGCTACACAAGCTTTTTTATTATATAAAACAACTTGACTGTGATTATTTATTCTTCTGGTCCTCTACACGTACAATTTTTTAATCCAATCTAAAAATTGTGATTATTTTCTCTAATTGCCATATTGTCGAGATGATATGTATTTTGCATTTAAGCAAATGCAAACAGATAGAAAAACACATATTCAAGGTTCGAAACGTTCGATAATACATAATACAACCTCTAAGAAAAACACACTATTGGGTCTAAAGTATATGCTGTTAATGTATAATTTGAACAAAATATTAACTTAAAACTTTTGACATATTACAATATAATTACAAAGAACATAAAAATAACCTCTGTAACGTAGGTATAAACATGCTTTAAAATGCATCCCGTAATTTCTTTTCAAATCATTTTGACAAACGCGTGCAGAATGCAGAACAAATCGGCGGCGAACTGATGCTTTGCATCAAAAGTTTTCTTGTTTACTTTATCTTCGCACAGTATATTACCTGTGTAATTTAGTAACTAGTTGTGCATATAATAATGCAATCAGTTGGAACTTTTTCATGGAGAACAAATCATTTTAGTTAAAACTGGAAGTAGTATCACACTTTCGATGTTAACATTATATGCTATTTTATTTTGAAACATATATTTATAACGTGTTATTATTATTACAGGGTATTTTCCACTTATAAGTTTATATGTCGACATTTGAAAATAAAGAACCCTAGTCTGGATTTATTTCGTTGTGTTTAATACGCCAGTGAAACACTACTACATACATAGAATCACAAGTTTATCGCGTTTTTAAAAAGGTCATGACCAACGATGCGTATACAATTTCATCTATCCACCGCATATAAAGTAGTAAGCACCGCATATAAAGTCGTAAGCACCACATATAAAGTCGTTAGTAAGCACCGCATATAAAGTCGTAAGCACCGCATATGAAGTAGTAAGCACTGCATATAAAGTCGTAAGCACTGCATATAAAGTCGTAAGCACCGCATATAAAGTCGTAAGAACCGCATATAAAGTCGATACTACCGCATATAAAGACGTAACCACCGCATATAAAGTAAAAAGCACCACATATAATGTCATAAGCACCGCATATTAAGTCGTAAGCACCGCATATAAAGTCGAAAGCACCACATATAAAGTAGTTAGCACCGCAAATAAATTCGAAAGCACCACATATACAGTAGTTAGCACCGCATATAAAGTCGAAAGCACCACATATAAAGTCGTAAGCACCGCATATATAAAAAGTTTGCATCGCATATAAAGTCGAAAGCACCGCATACAAAGAACTTTTCATACATAAGGCAGTCATGGCGTTCCATAGCTACGTGTATATTCAGCCTCTCTCCTGTACAAAATATACGGGTGTCAAATGATATGATAAAGTTTATGGTGAATTTTTTTGTAGTGAATAGTTCAGAAAGCAATCTTATTTACTTAAATGAATTGTTTGGAAAGGCAATCCTTTCCATTAAACATTAAATTGTTTGGAAAGTCAATCCTTTTCTGCAACGGAAAAGTACTTGTATTGTTTAAAAAAAACAAGAGACCAATAATAATTGTACATTTACTTTCATTTTCATAAATCAGTTAGTTGAAAGATTTAATAAAATCATGAACTTGTCCAGTTATCTTAATTCACCATATAGTTTGGCTAACAGGTTTTGGATGAATTCCATCCATACTGCAGCCAAAACGTAAATTATATTGGTTAACGTAATAATTTCTATAGTATCTTCTTCTGATGCGTCTCGAATCTTCTGAAAATTTTGGGGATCGTACATGCATCAAACGATTCAAATCGTCAATATAAGAATTAACCTTTTCGACCTGGTCCCTTAGTATTCTGTCTTCATTTTTAAATTGCCATACGTTGTGCCCGTACCCTTTGCTTTCGTTCCAGTGATATATGGCAAATATCGGTATAGGAAGATAAACCAACTTTACCCTACTTTCAAACTGTCTGCAGTAATGGTAAATGTTTTTTAAAAAAGACACAAGTTTGGAGTCAGTTCTAGACCTAAAAGAAATAAACGGACCATCCTTCTGCTTGAGATCAAAAGTACCGACCCAAACGAACACACAAACAGGTCTTGCAAGTTCCTTCGGAAGTTCCTCTTTTAAGAGATTTAGGCGATTTTCCGCTGTTGCGCATGATTCACACCAAAATTCTATAAATGTCTCTGGATTAACCCGAACTTGTGGCTGCAATTTTAAACCTTTACTGTCAGACCACAAAATCGGCTTTTTGAGCGAGCTTTTCAATGGCTGCAGGCGGTACTTTTCCACTTGGAATTGGAAAGATTCATCACTCATGAATTATAAAAATAAAATGCAAACCTTTTCGACACATAAACATCCGTACAAATATCGTTTTGGGTTCTCCACAATATAACGTTGCAGTCTTGCAAACGTATAATAATTATAGGATAATTAATTGGGCGGAGTGAATATCCAAAATATGATCACGAGTTTAATCTGATGTATTATGCGGCACGAGTGATCATATTTTGGATATTCGCGATGCCCAATTGATTATCCTATTTGTTATATAGATCAAAATTGTTTTCGTAAAATTTTAATGCTTAACCCTAAATTTTATGAACGGCGGATGAATATCTGTATAGTACAAAACCAACTGCAACTTTGGCGGGAAAAAACCCGAGAGTAAAACGATTATTTTCACATGTGATTTACCGTGATTTCTGTCACTCGGAAAATTCGATATTTCATCTCTATCTATATAATTATAAAGTAAAAAGACGATCGTCAATAATTATACTTCACAAACACAGTGCACTCCAAAATCATCATACAACACAGAGATCAATACGAATACAATAAAATCCGGATTACATCATCATCAATTACACATAAAGAGGAATAACTCTCACATATATGACCAAACGTCTTGACCATATCATACTGATGCATTCAAAACGTCACAAGTTTCCTTGAGGTAAACTTATAAACCAAGGTTAAAAAAAAGACTCGTCAGCTAATTTAAATATTTTACTATAAATACCACTTCATTGTCGAAATTTTTTTTCTCTTTTGATAATATGGTTGCAGATAGTTTTTCCAATTTTTGAAATCAGTACACAGTCAACAACGAAAAGCAAAACAATACCTCGGGTGTCTGTAATATAACTGAAACACAATCGACCCCTTGCTTAAGCCCTGATGGAAGGTTGGGTCCCAATATTACCCAAACAAGTCATAAGCCTAAAATCAAGTCCAATGTTTTATATCTTATAAGCTTTTACATTCCCCAAAAATAAAGGAAAAATTTGTTGCATTGAACTATTCTTTCTCATCTTTTAGCGGTAATTTATTCATCAAACACAGATTGACACACGCGTATATGTTATTCATAGCAGTTATGCTAAAAAATGGCCTTTAAAGGGCCAAGAACTGAAGTAAATGAAAACTATACGACTTGCAACAGCTAATACGTCGGGTTCAAGTTGTGCATTCATGAAGAAGAATCGAATGAGAAAATCTTTTCTCCTCCTGGGTGGACGTTGACTTAAATTAGGTTTAGTTGATATACGTTTCAACTTCACAACCCTGACTTGTTCAGATATAGGCCCTTGTAATGACGAAGTCCATCACCTGATTAGCACCTCAACTATTTACAGTCCTGGAATTTTGATAGGGGCAATTGCACATATCGATCCAAATGGAGATTTTACACTACTGAAACAATTCTAAAAAAGACATGTGTCTGCCGATCTGGGAAGATTAATTAGATCTTCATCTTTCGCTTTCATCGTAGCACAATTTCACACCTTTGGAGACGCTACCAGCAGCTTGGTACTACGACAAACCGACTACGTTCAGGGCGTCCGCGTGTTACAACTCGGGCGCAGGATCGTTACATTAGATTATTCCATCTACGGAACAGGATTACTGCAACAGAACCAGCTGTAAACGTCCCTGGTTTGCGCCGTATATCACCACAGACAGTAAGCAATCGGTTACGCTCTCATGGATTGCGGGCAAAAAGACCTTACGTCGGAGCAACACTGAGACGCCAACACCGCCGAGCAAGGGTTAGATGGTGTATTACCGTTCGTGTATGGAATTAGCAGAACTGGAGAAGAATGTGGTTCAGCGATGAGTCACGTTTTCAGCTTGAAAAGCGAGACATCTGGTCGCATACGAGTGTACAGGCGCCGAAATGAACGTTTTGCGCAAAATTGTGTTGTAAAAGAGACAATTTTGGTGGAGGCAGTGTTATGATGTGTGCCGCCATCTCTTACGCCAGGAACACACAGCTGATACATATCAAAGGCAATCTTAACGCTGTTAGGTATAGAGACGAAATCATACCGCCACATTTATTGCTCGTAGTTGACATTCAAATAGAAATTTTCAACACGACAATGCCCGACCACATACAGTACGTGTAACAGTATAGTTCTAGTGCAACAGAATGTCAATGTGATCCGTTGGCCATCACGATATCTGGATCTCAACTCAATTGAACATCCGTGGGATGAACTGTATCGGCGCGTGCGCCAACGACAACCATCGCCGCAAAATCTGCAACAATTAGACCAGGCCCTTCAGTATGAGTGGCAAAGAATACCGCGTGTTCGTAATCAACGTTTAATTGAATCCATGCCAAGATGAGTGAAGGCTGTGTTACAAGCAAATGGTGGGCACAATAAATACTGACATTTTTGCGTGATTTATTGACAATATGCGACAAAATCTTATATTCCATGGTAAAAGAACTCATGAACAAGAAGTGTGCACATTTTTACATTGATGTATCAGTTATTTATATGATACATTGTTAAATAATATATGAAGTAAAATTCCCATTTTTTTTATGTTGCGTTTCTTTTTTGAGTGAGTATATATAACTATGTGTATCTCAAGCACGCACACAAAATTCTATGCTGTGACGGTATTGTACCTAACATTTAAGTTTACATTTTAAGGACGATTGAATGAGTTTTTAGTTGATGCAGATGTAAAAACGTCGTGTGCAGTTGAAAATAAAACCCATCGTTATTTTTTTCATATACGAGGTTGATAGACGTTTATCTGTATAAAAACGGTTTCGGTTGATAATTGTTTACCTGTATAAGAACGACTTCCACCAAATAGAGGAAGTAGACATTTATGACACTTTGCTGCATTTACCAAGTGATGACAAAGTTGTATAGTATACAGTTAGCCACCATATCAATACTGTACTTGCTAACTTTGATCTAATGATATACCTTTTCCATTCACTGAATGGTCGCCCGGTATTTGGAAACTTCCAAAGCCAGTTTGTCCCGTTTTCCTCTCCCAGTAAAGACTTGTAAAGGAATGTGCATTGTTGTAGTTACACATATCTTTGTTAAAGTTACACGATCCAAGCATCTCCGGAATGATGATTGACGGAGAGTTTGATGGTGGTATGATTGCTGATTGTGTTGTTACTCCAGTTATGGGCTGTGGTTTTATGGTGGTTGTTGACAGCGTTGTTATTCTAGGTGTGGATTGTGGTTTTACTGTGCTTGTTGACATTGTTGTTACTCTAGTTGTATACTGTGATTTAATTGTGGTTGTTGATTGTGTTGCTACTTTTGTTGTTGAAGATGCTAAAATATTACGTGAATTTGTATTTTTTTTTACAAATTATTATTTTAATAAAATCGAATTAAGTTACAAAGAATACTAAACGGTATTAAGATAAATGTTTTAATTTGAACAATTTTATTCATATTCTAGTTAAAATGTTTAATTTGAATAAACTTTTACTCGTTGATATATAACTGTCAAAGTACAAAGGATCATCATATTTACACATTAGGTAGAAGACAGTTTCCGGTTGTTGAATTCTGTAGCAAGAGTTGGTTGATCGTTATAAAATTTATGAGTTTTGTCTATAGATCGATCCACAATTGACCGTGATAGGCAGTTTAGTCAGTAGCAGAAAACTACTAAAAACAAATAAAGAAAATGTCTGTTTGTTTACCTGTTAAAGCTGATATCAAGATGTCATCTAAACCAACATAACTAATGGAACCATTTTTTGTGCTGGTAAAATCTACCTAAAATTCACAAAAATTCGATTAAACAAAGGGTATCAATGCAACACCAGAACAATAAGAATGTGAAGTTTATATATATCCTTTCTAATTTTATTTGGCAGATGACAAAGTACCAGTTGAAAATCTTCGACCTTTGACAGGAAAACTCTCATTCCTTTCCCTGCATTAAAACTAAAAATAATTTTACAAGAACCATTTAAGAAAGGCCTTTTAGTAATGTGGAGGTTATTGCAATATGCCCAATCAAGTTGAAGTCCTTTTTCAATGTAATATGGAGTAGGCATTGCCAAAGTGCGAGCACAGACAATATAATCCTTTATTATCAATATTTAATGTGCATTTCATAATTGACGTTATTTCCTATCGCACTAAATGTGCCTCTAAATTCCAGTAGTCACGTGACGTCTTTCTTTGTAACTGTGACGTCACATGAAGTGTAATTTGATTGTCAGTTTTTAAAAATTGATTTAGAGATTGCAAAAAAATAGTACGAAATGTTTGTTGTTAATTTTAAATATAACATTTATTTTTTATCGATGTCAACTGTATTTTCAAGTCTTTCTTAAAATTATTTTTTAGAACTTTTCTTCATTCACTTTGTTCCAGTTTTTTGACGATATCAACTTCAGGAGGAAAAAAAATCAATATCAGCATTAAGCAGATTTTGATCACGCGATTACATTTTGATCACATGACACGTAATTGCCGTAGAGAACACCGCTGCGAGCTGTGCTCGTTATAATCATAAGTAGATAATTTCCTGAGCAACTCAGCCACTCAAGCCTTAATGGAAATCGAATTCACACTACGAGACACCGTGGCTCCCATTTATCATCGCTCTGGACCACTCGGTCGATTCAATATAATATACATTTACCTGGAAAGACTGATCACTATGTATTGAGAGTTGCTTTTTTTGCCAACCTTTTCCTGAATATCCTTGCAAACTCCATATTGTAGCAGCATTTTTAGATCCATGTAATACAACATTCAGGTTCGATGAACTTTGGGGCATATTGTACCAAAACTCCAGACATATATCGGTGTAATTAATCATGGGTGATGTCAGAGTTGTTCTGGCTCCACTATTAATCCCCAAATTATCTAGATTTGTTGTTGCAAAATGACCTATAATTAAACAACGCGATATTAAATACGTTGTCGCGTGAGATCTGCAAGTACCGCGAAAATTGCAAGTTCCGCCTCCGGTATCCGGTAAAACTTGTAACTCTCACGTTGGGCATCGTGAGAGTTACAAGGTTGTGAGAAACGCAAGTCTGCTATAAAAATGCAACTGTGCACATTTTAGCAAAAATAAAAGTCTGCTATAAAAATGCAACTGTGCACATTTTAGTAAAAAATAAAACAGTCATTATTTCATTACATAAATAAAAGAACATTTTCATGTAAAGGAATAAATAGTTAAACGTAGTTTTAGGAATTACTTTGGCCAGAGACATATACATGTAATTATATGTCTCTGCTTTGGCGTAATAAAAGTTTGATGTTGTAGAAATAGCAATATAATAATGTCTATATAAATTACGCTTGCCGTTTCTGTAAGTAGTTAATGGTATAATGCATTGTAAAATATTGATATACTGAGTCATATACTTATAAATGTGAACACTATTATGAGTGGCCGTTCATGTCATAATTGCGTTATTTGTATCGCGTTACTTTTAACAAGTATCGCGATACTTTGAACTTCTATCGCGTTACTTCTTCAAAGTATCGCGATACTTCTTACAAGTAACGCGATACTTTTTAAAAGTAACGCGTTACTTTTGATTTTCATTTGTAACGCGATACTTTTCAAAAGTAACGCGATAGAAGTTGAAAGTATCGCGATACTTTTGAATTTCATCTCTTCAGAAAGAACCAATCAAAATACACCTACCAACGATTGTTGAGCGAACGAGATTTCATCCTCTTGTCAAATAAAATGTTTCGAAAGAACTATATCTATTTTTTTTATTTTAATTGTTTTCATAAGATGAACGTCGAAACGAAGTAGTATACCTAGTCTAAATGTGAAATAATAATCTAAATATTTACGCTTGACAATCACCTAGTCATTAGTGCTACCCTAAAATATATATCTCCAGATTTGCCGACAATTGAATATTACATCTATAAGGCTTTTTCTGATTGGTTCTTTCTCAAGAGATGAAATTCAAAAGTATCGCGATACTTTCAACTTCTATCGCGTTACTTTTGAAAAGTATCGCGTTACAAATGAAAAACAAAAGTAACGCGTTACTTTTAAAAAGTATCGCGTTACTTTTAAAAAGTATCGCGTTACTTTTAAGAAGTATCGCGATACTTTGAAGAAGTAACGCGATAGAAGTTGAAAGTATCGCGATACTTGTTAAAAGTAACGCGATAAAAAAGTAACACGATAGAAATAACGCAATTATGACATGAACGGCCACTCATACACTATATATCAACAGGGACAGTCGACTGTCCCTGATATCAACCATCTTGCATTTACCAGAGTTGACGCCGAGTTGTGATATATCGCACAATGATTTTTCCTCCTTATATGAATTCTCTAACCCTTTTTATTGCAAGTTGATTTTGTACCATGTTAACTTTTGAACCAGCTGTGATAGAGACGTAAAGTTGTAATGGTCATCATTGACATTTACCTTGTAAAAGATTGTAAATGGATTAAAGATGCTGCTCATTTACATTTCATGTTGTTTAAAATATTCATTTTAGTTGAAATACAATTTTTACTCAAGTTTAATATCATATAATATAACAATTGTACCCTTTAATTAAGTAATATGGTCACATAAATTACATATATGATCATATAACCACGGGGTGTTAATAGTTCACGATTAATAACTTTACTTAAAATTATCTTTTTGAAATAAAAGGTATAAATTGGTCAAATAAACATATTCAATTTTCTTATTATTATTCTGTGGTGCCAGAACTTAGATAATTCATTTACCCCCTTCTCTAATATACCTATAAAACCGGAAATTTTGAATAGAAAAACTTGCGTTTCTCACGGCGGAAGTGACTTTTAAAGAAATAATATTTTGCACATGCGTGCTTGCAATTTTCACGGGACTTGCATATCTCACGCGACAACGTGAAGGTTACAATTGCGCAATTATTTGTTTACATGACAACGGGAAATTTTTTAACCCAAGATAGTATGCAGAAGAAAATACACGGAGGCATCTGATTGGATGTTGGAGTTATGAAAATAGCAAAATTAAAAATTATAGACATTATTTATTGAAAATGTTCGATATTTGGACGGACATTTTTAAGAGCCTTGAAAATTGAGCTTAAAACGATTAAAGAGGGAGGTTAGAAATTTTGTGAGTGCCATTTAAATGTCATTATTTCAACCAAAATTTTCGGTCATTTTTGCTGCATGACCTATACTTTTTTATTTGTTAATAATGAAGTTTTTCATTTCAATTTACACAAAAAACTGTTTTCCGGGGGGTAATTTTTGAGGTTTTTCGCACAAATGAACTTAATTGCCAGGGGTACCATATGGGAAATGCATTGTAAATAATTGCGCTTTTGTAACCTATATGGAACTGAGATTTCTTCCAGAATACTTGATTTATTGACTCATTTTTAATTCTAAAATTTGAATTCGTCACAGAATGTCAAGTTATGTACAAATTGTTTATTAATAACGATTTGTTAAAAAATTACAGCCTGTTTCTAAAATATACGTATTTTTTCATAGGAAATCTAGGGTGGGCTACTATGACGAGTTTGTGCGGTCTTTTAGGCAAAAATTGTTGCTGACGTTTTTGGGGGAAATTGTTTAATACATTCAAATGCAGCGTTTGACATCAAAAACACATATTTTATGCTAGGATTAAGTCTCTTAGCCGACTTTTTTTGTTTTGACCTCTTTTCAGCCAAATTGAATTTTTGGGGTTTTAAGCATTTTAGTATGTTGTATCCATGAATGACATCGCCTTTGTTGACTTTGAATGCAGTTGGCTTTAATGGGACTGCTTCTGACATAAGGACATAAAATAGGACTCACCAAGTATTATCATAAGTAAAAACCACATTTAGTCTGTTTCAAAAATGTGGTTTTTCACAGATTTTACGAAAAATTCGTTTTCGGCCTTCAGAAATTTATTCGAGAAAAAATGTTGAAGAAGAAAGTTATCCCAGAATTGACTCGTGTAACAAATATACAAATAACGACCGAAAACAAGTACAATAACTCGAATATTACTAAGCAGCAACACATTATTGTCGGAAAACATGATGAAAAATGCGATTAATATCGATAGACGGTGGCCTCCAGAAAATTCAAACGAACAAACATCCCTTGAAGATAACTTTATTTTATTTTGGGAAACATTTGGATATTGCCTTAGGATGATACCATAACATTTTGGGCTCATTCTGACACTTCCAATGTTGCCTATAGGTTACAATTGCGCAATTATTTGTTTACATGACAACGGGAAATTTTTTAACCCAAGATAGTATGCAGAAGAAAATACACGGAGGCATCTGATTGGATGTTGGAGTTATGAAAATAGCAAAATTAAAAATTATAGACATTATTTATTGAAAATGTTCGATATTTGGACGGACATTTTTAAGAGCCTTGAAAATTGAGCTTAAAACGATTAAAGAGGGAGGTTAGAAATTTTGTGAGTGCCATTTAAATGTCATTATTTCAACCAAAATTTTCGGTCATTTTTGCTGCATGACCTATACTTTTTTATTTGTTAATAATGAAGTTTTTCATTTCAATTTACACAAAAAACTGTTTTCCGGGGGGAAATTTTTGAGGTTTTTCGCACAAATGAACTTAATTGCCAGGGGTACCATATGGGAAATGCATTGTAAATAATTGCGCTTTTGTAACCTATATGGAACTGAGATTTCTTCCAGAATACTTGATTTATTGACTCATTTTTAATTCTAAAATTTGAATTCGTCACAGAATGTCAAGTTATGTACAAATTGTTTATTAATAACGATTTGTTAAAAAATTACAGCCTGTTTCTAAAATATACGTATTTTTTCATAGGAAATCTAGGGTGGGCTACTATGACGAGTTTGTGCGGTCTTTTAGGCAAAAATTGTTGCTGACGTTTTTGGGGGAAATTGTTTAATACATTCAAATGCAGCGTTTGACATCAAAAACACATATTTTATGCTAGGATTAAGTCTCTTAGCCGACTTTTTTTGTTTTGACCTCTTTTCAGCCAAATTGAATTTTTGGGGTTTTAAGCATTTTAGTATGTTGTATCCATGAATGACATCGCCTTTGTTGACTTTGAATGCAGTTGGCTTTAATGGGACTGCTTCTGACATAAGGACATAAAATAGGACTCACCAAGTATTATCATAAGTAAAAACCACATTTAGTCTGTTTCAAAAATGTGGTTTTTCACAGATTTTACGAAAAATTCGTTTTCGGCCTTCAGAAATTTATTCGAGAAAAAATGTTGAAGAAGAAAGTTATCCCAGAATTGACTCGTGTAACAAATATACAAATAACGACCGAAAACAAGTACAATAACTCGAATATTACTAAGCAGCAACACATTATTGTCGGAAAACATGATGAAAAATGCGATTAATTTTGATAGACGGTGGCCTCCAGAAAATTCAAACGAACAAACATCCCTTGAAGATAACTTTATTTTATTTTGGGAAACATTTGGATATTGCCTTAGGATGATACCATAACATTTTGGGCTCATTCTGACACTTCCAATGTTGCCTATATGGAACTGAGATTTCTTCCAGAATACTTGATTTATTGACTCATTTTTAATTCTAAAATTTGAATTCGTCACAGAATGTCAAGTTATGTACAAATTGTTTATTAATAACGATTTGTTAAAAAATTACAGCCTGTTTCTAAAATATACGTATTTTTTCATAGGAAATCTAGGGTGGGCTACTATGACGAGTTTGTGCGGTCTTTTAGGCAAAAATTGTTGCTGACGTTTTTGGGGGAAATTGTTTAATACATTCAAATGCAGCGTTTGACATCAAAAACACATATTTTATGCTAGGATTAAGTCTCTTAGCCGACTTTTTTTGTTTTGACCTCTTTTCAGCCAAATTGAATTTTTGGGGTTTTAAGCATTTTAGTATGTTGTATCCATGAATGACATCGCCTTTGTTGACTTTGAATGCAGTTGGCTTTAATGGGACTGCTTCTGACATAAGGACATAAAATAGGACTCACCAAGTATTATCATAAGTAAAAACCACATTTAGTCTGTTTCAAAAATGTGGTTTTTCACAGATTTTACGAAAAATTCGTTTTCGGCCTTCAGAAATTTATTCGAGAAAAAATGTTGAAGAAGAAAGTTATCCCAGAATTGACTCGTGTAACAAATATACAATTAACGACCGAAAACAAGTACAATAACTCGAATATTACTAAGCAGCAACACATTATTGTCGGAAAACATGATGAAAAATGCGATTAATTTTGATAGACGGTGGCCTCCAGAAAATTCAAACGAACAAACATCCCTTGAAGATAACTTTATTTTATTTTGGGAAACATTTGGATATTGCCTTAGGATGATACCATAACATTTTGGGCTCATTCTGACACTTCCAATGTTGCCTATAGGTTACAATTGCGCAATTATTTGTTTACATGACAACGGGAAATTTTTTAACCCAAGATAGTATGCAGAAGAAAATACACGGAGGCATCTGATTGGATGTTGGAGTTATGAAAATAGCAAAATTAAAAATTATAGACATTATTTATTGAAAATGTTCGATATTTGGACGGACATTTTTAAGAGCCTTGAAAATTGAGCTTAAAACGATTAAAGAGGGAGGTTAGAAATTTTGTGAGTGCCATTTAAATGTCATTATTTCAACCAAAATTTTCGGTCATTTTTGCTGCATGACCTATACTTTTTTATTTGTTAATAATGAAGTTTTTCATTTCAATTTACACAAAAAACTGTTTTCCGGGGGGAAATTTTTGAGGTTTTTCGCACAAATGAACTTAATTGCCAGGGGTACCATATGGGAAATGCATTGTAAATAATTGCGCTTTTGTAACCTATATGGAACTGAGATTTCTTCCAGAATACTTGATTTATTGACTCATTTTTAATTCTAAAATTTGAATTCGTCACAGAATGTCAAGTTATGTACAAATTGTTTATTAATAACGATTTGTTAAAAAATTACAGCCTGTTTCTAAAATATACGTATTTTTTCATAGGAAATCTAGGGTGGGCTACTATGACGAGTTTGTGCGGTCTTTTAGGCAAAAATTGTTGCTGACGTTTTTGGGGGAAATTGTTTAATACATTCAAATGCAGCGTTTGACATCAAAAACACATATTTTATGCTAGGATTAAGTCTCTTAGCCGACTTTTTTTGTTTTGACCTCTTTTCAGCCAAATTGAATTTTTGGGGTTTTAAGCATTTTAGTATGTTGTATCCATGAATGACATCGCCTTTGTTGACTTTGAATGCAGTTGGCTTTAATGGGACTGCTTCTGACATAAGGACATAAAATAGGACTCACCAAGTATTATCATAAGTAAAAACCACATTTAGTCTGTTTCAAAAATGTGGTTTTTCACAGATTTTACGAAAAATTCGTTTTCGGCCTTCAGAAATTTATTCGAGAAAAAATGTTGAAGAAGAAAGTTATCCCAGAATTGACTCGTGTAACAAATATACAAATAACGACCGCAAACAAGTACAATAACTCGAATATTACTAAGCAGCAACACATTATTGTCGGAAAACATGATGAAAAATGCGATTAATTTTGATAGACGGTGGCCTCCAGAAAATTCATACGAACAAACATCCCTTGAAGATAACTTTATTTTATTTTGGGAAACATTTGGATATTGCCTTAGGATGATACCATAACATTTTGGGCTCATTCTGACACTTCCAATGTTGCCTATAGGTTACAATTGCGCAATTATTTGTTTACATGACAACGGGAAATTTTTTAACCCAAGATAGTATGCAGAAGAAAATACACGGAGGCATCTGATTGGATGTTGGAGTTATGAAAATAGCAAAATTAAAAATTATAGACATTATTTATTGAAAATGTTCGATATTTGGACGGACATTTTTAAGAGCCTTGAAAATTGAGCTTAAAACGATTAAAGAGGGAGGTTAGAAATTTTGTGAGTGCCATTTAAATGTCATTATTTCAACCAAAATTTTCGGTCATTTTTGCTGCATGACCTATACTTTTTTATTTGTTAATAATGAAGTTTTTCATTTCAATTTACACAAAAAACTGTTTTCCGGGGGGAAATTTTTGAGGTTTTTCGCACAAATGAACTTAATTGCCAGGGGTACCATATGGGAAATGCATTGTAAATAATTGCGCTTTTGTAACCTATATGGAACTGAGATTTCTTCCAGAATACTTGATTTATTGACTCATTTTTAATTCTAAAATTTGAATTCGTCACAGAATGTCAAGTTATGTACAAATTGTTTATTAATAACGATTTGTTAAAAAATTACAGCCTGTTTCTAAAATATACGTATTTTTTCATAGGAAATCTAGGGTGGGCTACTATGACGAGTTTGTGCGGTCTTTTAGGCAAAAATTGTTGCTGACGTTTTTGGGGGAAATTGTTTAATACATTCAAATGCAGCGTTTGACATCAAAAACACATATTTTATGCTAGGATTAAGTCTCTTAGCCGACTTTTTTTGTTTTGACCTCTTTTCAGCCAAATTGAATTTTTGGGGTTTTAAGCATTTTAGTATGTTGTATCCATGAATGACATCGCCTTTGTTGACTTTGAATGCAGTTGGCTTTAATGGGACTGCTTCTGACATAAGGACATAAAATAGGACTCACCAAGTATTATCATAAGTAAAACCACATTTAGTCTGTTTCAAAAATGTGGTTTTTCACAGATTTTACGAAAAATTCGTTTTCGGCCTTCAGAAATTTATTCGAGAAAAAATGTTGAAGAAGAAAGTTATCCCAGAATTGACTCGTGTAACAAATATACAAATAACGACCGAAAACAAGTACAATAACTCGAATATTACTAAGCAGCAACACATTATTGTCGGAAAACATGATGAAAAATGCGATTAATTTTGATAGACGGTGGCCTCCAGAAAATTCAAACGAACAAACATCCCTTGAAGATAACTTTATTTTATTTTGGGAAACATTTGGATATTGCCTTAGGATGATACCATAACATTTTGGGCTCATTCTGACACTTCCAATGTTGCCTATAGGTTACAATTGCGCAATTATTTGTTTACATGACAACGGGAAATTTTTTTAACCCAAGATAGTATGCAGAAGAAAATACACGGAGGCATCTGATTGGATGTTGGAGTTATGAAAATAGCAAAATTAAAAATTATAGACATTATTTATTGAAAATGTTCGATATTTGGACGGACATTTTTAAGAGCCTTGAAAATTGAGCTTAAAACGATTAAAGAGGGAGGTTAGAAATTTTGTGAGTGCCATTTAAATGTCATTATTTCAACCAAAATTTTCGGTCATTTTTGCTGCATGACCTATACTTTTTTATTTGTTAATAATGAAGTTTTTCATTTCAATTTACACAAAAAACTGTTTTCCGGGGGGACATTTTTGAGGTTTTTCGCACAAATGAACTTAATTGCCAGGGGTACCATATGGGAAATGCATTGTAAATAATTGCGCTTTTGTAACCTATATGGAACTGAGATTTCTTCCAGAATACTTGATTTATTGACTCATTTTTAATTCTAAAATTTGAATTCGTCACAGAATGTCAAGTTATGTACAAATTGTTTATTAATAACGATTTGTTAAAAAATTACAGCCTGTTTCTAAAATATACGTATTTTTTCATAGGAAATCTAGGGTGGGCTACTATGACAGTTTGTGCGGTCTTTTAGGCAAAAATTGTTGCTGACGTTTTTGGGGGAAATTGTTTAATACATTCAAATGCAGCGTTTGACATCAAAAACACATATTTTATGCTAGGATTAAGTCTCTTAGCCGACTTTTTTTTTGTTTTGACCTCTTTTCAGCTAAATTGAATTTTTGGGGTTTTAAGCATTTTAGTATGTTGTATCCATGAATGACATCGCCTTTGTTGACTTTGAATGCAGTTGGCTTTAATGGGACTGCTTCTGACATAAGGACATAAAATAGGACTCACCAAGTATTATCATAAGTAAAAACCACATTTAGTCTGTTTCAAAAATGTGGTTTTTCACAGATTTTACGAAAAATTCGTTTTCGGCCTTCAGAAATTTATTCGAGAAAAAATGTTGAAGAAGAAAGTTATCCCAGAATTGACTCGTGTAACAAATATACAAATAACGACCGAAAACAAGTACAATAACTCGAATATTACTAAGCAGCAACACATTATTGTCGGAAAACATGATGAAAAATGCGATTAATTTTGATAGACGGTGGCCTCCAGAAAATTCAAACGAACAAACATCCCTTGAAGATAACTTTATTTTATTTTGGGAAACATTTGGATATTGCCTTAGGATGATACCATAACATTTTGGGCTCATTCTGACACTTCCAATGTTGCCTATATGGAACTGAGATTTCTTCCAGAATACTTGATTTATTGACTCATTTTTAATTCTAAAATTTGAATTCGTCACAGAATGTCAAGTTATGTACAAATTGTTTATTAATAACGATTTGTTAAAAAATTACAGCCTGTTTCTAAAATATACGTATTTTTTCATAGGAAATCTAGGGTGGGCTACTATGACGAGTTTGTGCGGTCTTTTAGGCAAAAATTGTTGCTGACGTTTTTGGGGGAAATTGTTTAATACATTCAAATGCAGCGTTTGACATCAAAAACACATATTTTATGCTAGGATTAAGTCTCTTAGCCGACTTTTTTTGTTTTGACCTCTTTTCAGCCAAATTGAATTTTTGGGGTTTTAAGCATTTTAGTATGTTGTATCCATGAATGACATCGCCTTTGTTGACTTTGAATGCAGTTGGCTTTAATGGGACTGCTTCTGACATAAGGACATAAAATAGGACTCACCAAGTATTATCATAAGTAAAAACCACATTTAGTCTGTTTCAAAAATGTGGTTTTTCACAGATTTTACGAAAAATTCGTTTTCGGCCTTCAGAAATTTATTCGAGAAAAAATGTTGAAGAAGGAAGTTATCCCAGAATTGACTCGTGTAACAAATATACAAATAACGACCGAAAACAAGTACAATAACTCGAATATTACTAAGCAGCAACACATTATTGTCGGAAAACATGATGAAAAATGCGATTAATTTTGATAGACGGTGGCCTCCAGAAAATTCAAACGAACAAACATCCCTTGAAGATAACTTTATTTTATTTTGGGAAACATTTGGATATTGCCTTAGGATGATACCATAACATTTTGGGCTCATTCTGACACTTCCAATGTTGCCTATAGGTTACAATTGCGCAATTATTTGTTTACATGACAACGGGAAATTTTTTAACCCAAGATAGTATGCAGAAGAAAATACACGGAGGCATCTGATTGGATGTTGGAGTTATGAAAATAGCAAAATTAAAAATTATAGACATTATTTATTGAAAATGTTCGATATTTGGACGGACATTTTTAAGAGCCTTGAAAATTGAGCTTAAAACGATTAAAGAGGGAGGTTAGAAATTTTGTGAGTGCCATTTAAATGTCATTATTTCAACCAAAATTTTCGGTCATTTTTGCTGCATGACCTATACTTTTTTATTTGTTAATAATGAAGTTTTTCATTTCAATTTACACAAAAAACTGTTTTCCGGGGGGGAAATTTTTGAGGTTTTTCGCACAAATGAACTTAATTGCCAGGGGTACCATATGGGAAATGCATTGTAAATAATTGCGCTTTTGTAACCTATATGGAACTGAGATTTCTTCCAGAATACTTGATTTATTGACTCATTTTTAATTCTAAAATTTGAATTCGTCACAGAATGTCAAGTTATGTACAAATTGTTTATTAATAACGATTTGTTAAAAAATTACAGCCTGTTTCTAAAATATACGTATTTTTTCATAGGAAATCTAGGGTGGGCTACTATGACGAGTTTGTGCGGTCTTTTAGGCAAAAATTGTTGCTGACGTTTTTGGGGGAAATTGTTTAATACATTCAAATGCAGCGTTTGACATCAAAAACACATATTTTATGCTAGGATTAAGTCTCTTAGCCGACTTTTTTTGTTTTGACCTCTTTTCAGCCAAATTGAATTTTTGGGGTTTTAAGCATTTTAGTATGTTGTATCCATGAATGACATCGCCTTTGTTGACTTTGAATGCAGTTGGCTTTAATGGGACTGCTTCTGACATAAGGACATAAAATAGGACTCACCAAGTATTATCATAAGTAAAACCACATTTAGTCTGTTTCAAAAATGTGGTTTTTCACAGATTTTACGAAAAATTCGTTTTCGGCCTTCAGAAATTTATTCGAGAAAAAATGTTGAAGAAGAAAGTTATCCCAGAATTGACTCGTGTAACAAATATACAAATAACGACCGAAAACAAGTACAATAACTCGAATATTACTAAGCAGCAACACATTATTGTCGGAAAACATGATGAAAAATGCGATTAATTTTGATAGACGGTGGCCTCCAGAAAATTCAAACGAACAAACATCCCTTGAAGATAACTTTATTTTATTTTGGGAAACATTTGGATATTGCCTTAGGATGATACCATAACATTTTGGGCTCATTCTGACACTTCCAATGTTGCCTATAGGTTACAATTGCGCAATTATTTGTTTACATGACAACGGGAAATTTTTTTAACCCAAGATAGTATGCAGAAGAAAATACACGGAGGCATCTGATTGGATGTTGGAGTTATGAAAATAGCAAAATTAAAAATTATAGACATTATTTATTGAAAATGTTCGATATTTGGACGGACATTTTTAAGAGCCTTGAAAATTGAGCTTAAAACGATTAAAGAGGGAGGTTAGAAATTTTGTGAGTGCCATTTAAATGTCATTATTTCAACCAAAATTTTCGGTCATTTTTGCTGCATGACCTATACTTTTTTATTTGTTAATAATGAAGTTTTTCATTTCAATTTACACAAAAAACTGTTTTCCGGGGGGACATTTTTGAGGTTTTTCGCACAAATGAACTTAATTGCCAGGGGTACCATATGGGAAATGCATTGTAAATAATTGCGCTTTTGTAACCTATATGGAACTGAGATTTCTTCCAGAATACTTGATTTATTGACTCATTTTTAATTCTAAAATTTGAATTCGTCACAGAATGTCAAGTTATGTACAAATTGTTTATTAATAACGATTTGTTAAAAAATTACAGCCTGTTTCTAAAATATACGTATTTTTTCATAGGAAATCTAGGGTGGGCTACTATGACAGTTTGTGCGGTCTTTTAGGCAAAAATTGTTGCTGACGTTTTTGGGGGAAATTGTTTAATACATTCAAATGCAGCGTTTGACATCAAAAACACATATTTTATGCTAGGATTAAGTCTCTTAGCCGACTTTTTTTTTGTTTTGACCTCTTTTCAGCTAAATTGAATTTTTGGGGTTTTAAGCATTTTAGTATGTTGTATCCATGAATGACATCGCCTTTGTTGACTTTGAATGCAGTTGGCTTTAATGG
Organism: Limnoperna fortunei; assembly: GCA_944474755.1. Lineage (NCBI taxonomy): Eukaryota > Metazoa > Mollusca > Bivalvia > Mytilida > Modiolidae > Limnoperna > Limnoperna fortunei. The sequence continues at coordinate 24,195,845 of OX104116.1, forward strand.
GACTGCTTCTGACATAAGGACATAAAATAGGACTCACCAAGTATTATCATAAGTAAAAACCACATTTAGTCTGTTTCAAAAATGTGGTTTTTCACAGATTTTACGAAAAATTCGTTTTCGGCCTTCAGAAATTTATTCGAGAAAAAATGTTGAAGAAGAAAGTTATCCCAGAATTGACTCGTGTAACAAATATACAAATAACGACCGAAAACAAGTACAATAACTCGAATATTACTAAGCAGCAACACATTATTGTCGGAAAACATGATGAAAAATGCGATTAATTTTGATAGACGGTGGCCTCCAGAAAATTCAAACGAACAAACATCCCTTGAAGATAACTTTATTTTATTTTGGGAAACATTTGGATATTGCCTTAGGATGATACCATAACATTTTGGGCTCATTCTGACACTTCCAATGTTGCCTATATGGAACTGAGATTTCTTCCAGAATACTTGATTTATTGACTCATTTTTAATTCTAAAATTTGAATTCGTCACAGAATGTCAAGTTATGTACAAATTGTTTATTAATAACGATTTGTTAAAAAATTACAGCCTGTTTCTAAAATATACGTATTTTTTCATAGGAAATCTAGGGTGGGCTACTATGACGAGTTTGTGCGGTCTTTTAGGCAAAAATTGTTGCTGACGTTTTTGGGGGAAATTGTTTAATACATTCAAATGCAGCGTTTGACATCAAAAACACATATTTTATGCTAGGATTAAGTCTCTTAGCCGACTTTTTTTGTTTTGACCTCTTTTCAGCCAAATTGAATTTTTGGGGTTTTAAGCATTTTAGTATGTTGTATCCATGAATGACATCGCCTTTGTTGACTTTGAATGCAGTTGGCTTTAATGGGACTGCTTCTGACATAAGGACATAAAATAGGACTCACCAAGTATTATCATAAGTAAAAACCACATTTAGTCTGTTTCAAAAATGTGGTTTTTCACAGATTTTACGAAAAATTCGTTTTCGGCCTTCAGAAATTTATTCGAGAAAAAATGTTGAAGAAGGAAGTTATCCCAGAATTGACTCGTGTAACAAATATACAAATAACGACCGAAAACAAGTACAATAACTCGAATATTACTAAGCAGCAACACATTATTGTCGGAAAACATGATGAAAAATGCGATTAATTTTGATAGACGGTGGCCTCCAGAAAATTCAAACGAACAAACATCCCTTGAAGATAACTTTATTTTATTTTGGGAAACATTTGGATATTGCCTTAGGATGATACCATAACATTTTGGGCTCATTCTGACACTTCCAATGTTGCCTATAGGTTACAATTGCGCAATTATTTGTTTACATGACAACGGGAAATTTTTTAACCCAAGATAGTATGCAGAAGAAAATACACGGAGGCATCTGATTGGATGTTGGAGTTATGAAAATAGCAAAATTAAAAATTATAGACATTATTTATTGAAAATGTTCGATATTTGGACGGACATTTTTAAGAGCCTTGAAAATTGAGCTTAAAACGATTAAAGAGGGAGGTTAGAAATTTTGTGAGTGCCATTTAAATGTCATTATTTCAACCAAAATTTTCGGTCATTTTTGCTGCATGACCTATACTTTTTTATTTGTTAATAATGAAGTTTTTCATTTCAATTTACACAAAAAACTGTTTTCCGGGGGGAAATTTTTGAGGTTTTTCGCACAAATGAACTTAATTGCCAGGGGTACCATATGGGAAATGCATTGTAAATAATTGCGCTTTTGTAACCTATATGGAACTGAGATTTCTTCCAGAATACTTGATTTATTGACTCATTTTTAATTCTAAAATTTGAATTCGTCACAGAATGTCAAGTTATGTACAAATTGTTTATTAATAACGATTTGTTAAAAAATTACAGCCTGTTTCTAAAATATACGTATTTTTTCATAGGAAATCTAGGGTGGGCTACTATGACGAGTTTGTGCGGTCTTTTAGGCAAAAATTGTTGCTGACGTTTTTGGGGGAAATTGTTTAATACATTCAAATGCAGCGTTTGACATCAAAAACACATATTTTATGCTAGGATTAAGTCTCTTAGCCGACTTTTTTTGTTTTGACCTCTTTTCAGCCAAATTGAATTTTTGGGGTTTTAAGCATTTTAGTATGTTGTATCCATGAATGACATCGCCTTTGTTGACTTTGAATGCAGTTGGCTTTAATGGGACTGCTTCTGACATAAGGACATAAAATAGGACTCACCAAGTATTATCATAAGTAAAAACCACATTTAGTCTGTTTCAAAAATGTGGTTTTTCACAGATTTTACGAAAAATTCGTTTTCGGCCTTCAGAAATTTATTCGAGAAAAAATGTTGAAGAAGAAAGTTATCCCAGAATTGACTCGTGTAACAAATATACAAATAACGACCGAAAACAAGTACAATAACTCGAATATTACTAAGCAGCAACACATTATTGTCGGAAAACATGATGAAAAATGCGATTAATTTTGATAGACGGTGGCCTCCAGAAAATTCAAACGAACAAACATCCCTTGAAGATAACTTTATTTTATTTTGGGAAACATTTGGATATTGCCTTAGGATGATACCATAACATTTTGGGCTCATTCTGACACTTCCAATGTTGCCTATAGGTTACAATTGCGCAATTATTTGTTTACATGACAACGGGAAATTTTTTAACCCAAGATAGTATGCAGAAGAAAATACACGGAGGCATCTGATTGGATGTTGGAGTTATGAAAATAGCAAAATTAAAAATTATAGACATTATTTATTGAAAATGTTCGATATTTGGACGGACATTTTTTAAGAGCCTTGAAAATTGAGCTTAAAACGATTAAAGAGGGAGGTTAGGAATTTTGTGAGTGCCATTTAAATGTCATTATTTCAACCAAAATTTTCGGTCATTTTTGCTGCATGACCTATACTTTTTTATTTGTTAATAATGAAGTTTTTCATTTCAATTTACACAAAAAACTGTTTTCCGGGGGGAAATTTTTGAGGTTTTTCGCACAAATGAACTTAATTGCCAGGGGTACCATATGGGAAATGCATTGTAAATAATTGCGCTTTTGTAACCTATATGGAACTGAGATTTCTTCCAGAATACTTGATTTATTGACTCATTTTTAATTCTAAAATTTGAATTCGTCACAGAATGTCAAGTTATGTACAAATTGTTTATTAATAACGATTTGTTAAAAAATTACAGCCTGTTTCTAAAATATACGTATTTTTTCATAGGAAATCTAGGGTGGGCTACTATGACGAGTTTGTGCGGTCTTTTAGGCAAAAATTGTTGCTGACGTTTTTGGGGGAAATTGTTTAATACATTCAAATGCAGCGTTTGACATCAAAAACACATATTTTATGCTAGGATTAAGTCTCTTAGCCGACTTTTTTTGTTTTGACCTCTTTTCAGCCAAATTGAATTTTTGGGGTTTTAAGCATTTTAGTATGTTGTATCCATGAATGACATCGCCTTTGTTGACTTTGAATGCAGTTGGCTTTAATGGGACTGCTTCTGACATAAGGACATAAAATAGGACTCACCAAGTATTATCATAAGTAAAAACCACATTTAGTCTGTTTCAAAAATGTGGTTTTTCACAGATTTTACGAAAAATTCGTTTTCGGCCTTCAGAAATTTATTCGAGAAAAAATGTTGAAGAAGAAAGTTATCCCAGAATTGACTCGTGTAACAAATATACAAATAACGACCGAAAACAAGTACAATAACTCGAATATTACTAAGCAGCAACACATTATTGTCGGAAAACATGATGAAAAATGCGATTAATTTTGATAGACGGTGGCCTCCAGAAAATTCAAACGAACAAACATCCCTTGAAGATAACTTTATTTTATTTTGGGAAACATTTGGATATTGCCTTAGGATGATACCATAACATTTTGGGCTCATTCTGACACTTCCAATGTTGCCTATAGGTTACAATTGCGCAATTATTTGTTTACATGACAACGGGAAATTTTTTAACCCAAGATAGTATGCAGAAGAAAATACACGGAGGCATCTGATTGGATGTTGGAGTTATGAAAATAGCAAAATTAAAAATTATAGACATTATTTATTGAAAATGTTCGATATTTGGACGGACATTTTTAAGAGCCTTGAAAATTGAGCTTAAAACGATTAAAGAGGGAGGTTAGGAATTTTGTGAGTGCCATTTAAATGTCATTATTTCAACCAAAATTTTCGGTCATTTTTGCTGCATGACCTATACTTTTTTATTTGTTAATAATGAAGTTTTTCATTTCAATTTACACAAAAAACTGTTTTCCGGGGGGAAATTTTTGAGGTTTTTCGCACAAATGAACTTAATTGCCAGGGGTACCATATGGGAAATGCATTGTAAGTAATTGCGCTTTTGTAACCTATATGGAACTGAGATTTCTTCCAGAATACTTGATTTATTGACTCATTTTTAATTCTAAAATTTGAATTCGTCACAGAATGTCAAGTTATGTACAAATTGTTTATTAATAACGATTTGTTAAAAAATTACAGCCTGTTTCTAAAATATACGTATTTTTTCATAGGAAATCTAGGGTGGGCTACTATGACGAGTTTGTGCGGTCTTTTAGGCAAAAATTGTTGCTGACGTTTTTGGGGGAAATTGTTTAATACATTCAAATGCAGCGTTTGACATCAAAAACACATATTTTATGCTAGGATTAAGTCTCTTAGCCGACTTTTTTTGTTTTGACCTCTTTTCAGCCAAATTGAATTTTTGGGGTTTTAAGCATTTTAGTATGTTGTATCCATGAATGACATCGCCTTTGTTGACTTTGAATGCAGTTGGCTTTAATGGGACTGCTTCTGACATAAGGACATAAAATAGGACTCACCAAGTATTATCATAAGTAAAAACCACATTTAGTCTGTTTCACAAATGTGGTTTTTCACAGATTTTACGAAAAATTCGTTTTCGGCCTTCAGAAATTTATTCGAGAAAAAATGTTGAAGAAGAAAGTTATCCCATAATTGACTCGTGTAACAAATATACAAATAACGACCGAAAACAAGTACAATAACTCGAATATTACTAAGCAGCAACACATTATTGTCGGAAAACATGATGAAAAATGCGATTAATTTTGATAGACGGTGGCCTCCAGAAAATTCAAACGAACAAACATCCCTTGAAGATAACTTTATTTTATTTTGGGAAACATTTGGATATTGCCTTAGGATGATACCATAACATTTTGGGCTCATTCTGACACTTCCAATGTTGCCTATATGGAACTGAGATTTCCTCCAGAATACTTGATTTATTGACTCATTTTTAATTCTAAAATTTGAATTCGTCACAGAATGTCAAGTTATGTACAAATTGTTTATTAATAACGATTTGTTAACAAATTACAGCCTGTTTCTAAAATATACTTTTTTTTTCATAGGAAATCTAGGGTGGGCTACTATGACGAGTTTGTGCGGTCTTTTAGGCAAAAATTGTTGCTGACGTTTTTGGGGGAAATTGTTTAATACATTCAAATGCAGCGTTTGACATCAAAAACACATATTTTAGGATTAAGTCTCTTAGCCGACTTTTTTTGTTTTGACCTCTTTTCAGCCAAATTGAATTTTTGGGGTTTTAAGCATTTTAGTATGTTGTATCCATGAATGACATCGCCTTTGTTGACTTTGAATGCAGTTGGCTTTAATGGGACTGCTTCTGACATAAGGACATAAAATAGGACTCACCAAGTATTATCATAAGTAAAAACCACATTTAGTCTGTTTCAAAAATGTGGTTTTTCACAGATTTTACGAAAAATTCGTTTTCGGCCTTCAGAAATTTATTCGAGAAAAAATGTGGAAGAAGAAAGTTATCCCAGAATTGACTCGTGTAACAAATATACAAATAACGACCGAAAACAAGTACAATAACTCGAATATTACTAAGCAGCAACACATTATTGTCGGAAAACATGATGAAAAATGCGATTAATTTTGATAGACGGTGGCCTCCAGAAAATTCAAACGAACAAACATCCCTTGAAGATAACTTTATTTTATTTTGGGAAACATTTGGATATTGCTTTAGGATGATACCATAACATTTTGGGCTCATTCTGACACTTCCAATGTTGCCTATAGGTTACAATTGCGCAATTATTTGTTTACATGACAACGGGAAATTTTTTAACCCAAGATAGTATGCAGAAGAAAATACACGGAGGCATCTGATTGGATGTTGGAGTTATGAAAATAGCAAAATTAAAAATTATAGACATTATTTATTGAAAATGTTCGATATTTGGACGGACATTTTTAAGAGCCTTGAAAATTGAGCTTAAAACGATTAAAGAGGGAGGTTAGAAATTTTGTGAGTGCCATTTAAATGTCATTATTTCAACCAAAATTTTCGGTCATTTTTGCTGCATGACCTATACTTTTTTATTTGTTAATAATGAAGTTTTTCATTTCAATTTACACAAAAAACTGTTTTCCGGGGGGAAATTTTTGAGGTTTTTCGCACAAATGAACTTAATTGCCAGGGGTACCATATGGGAAATGCATTGTAAATAATTGCGCTTTTGTAACCTATATGGAACTGAGATTTCTTCCAGAATACTTGATTTATTGACTCATTTTTAATTCTAAAATTTGAATTCGTCACAGAATGTCAAGTTATGTACAAATTGTTTATTAATAACGATTTGTTAAAAAATTACAGCCTGTTTCTAAAATATACGTATTTTTTCATAGGAAATCTATGGTGGGCTACTATGACGAGTTTGTGCGGTCTTTTAGGCAAAAATTGTTGCTGACGTTTTTGGGGGAAATTGTTTAATACATTCAAATGCAGCGTTTGACATCAAAAACACATATTTTATGCTAGGATTAAGTCTCTTAGCCGACTTTTATTGTTTTGACCTCTTTTCAGCCAAATTGAATTTTTGGGGTTTTAAGCATTTTAGTATGTTGTATCCATGAATGACATCGCCTTTGTTGACTTTGAATGCAGTTGGCTTTAATGGGACTGCTTCTGACATAAGGACATAAAATAGGACTCACCAAGTATTATCATAAGTAAAAACCACATTTAGTCTGTTTCAAAAATGTGGTTTTTCACAGATTTTACGAAAAATTCGTTTTCGGCCTTCAGAAATTTATTCGAGAAAAAATGTTGAAGAAGAAAGTTATCCCATAATTGACTCGTGTAACAAATATACAAATAACGACCGAAAACAAGTACAATAACTCGAATATTACTAAGCAGCAACACATTATTGTCGGAAAACATGATGAAAAATGCGATTAATTTTGATAGACGGTGGCCTCCAGAAAATTCAAACGAACAAACATCCCTTGAAGATAACTTTATTTTATTTTGGGAAACATTTGGATATTGCCTTAGGATGATACCATAACATTTTGGGCTCATTCTGACACTTCCAATGTTGCCTATATGGAACTGAGATTTCTTCCAGAATACTTGATTTATTGACTCATTTTTAATTCTAAAATTTGAATTCGTCACAGAATGTCAAGTTATGTACAAATTGTTTATTAATAACGATTTGTTAAAAAATTACAGCCTGTTTCTAAAATATACGTATTTTTTCATAGGAAATCTAGGGTGGGCTACTATGACGAGTTTGTGCGGTCTTTTAGGCAAAAATTGTTGCTGACGTTTTTGGGGGAAATTGTTTAATACATTCAAATGCAGCGTTTGACATCAAAAACACATATTTTATGCTAGGATTAAGTCTCTTAGCCGACTTTTTTTGTTTTGACCTCTTTTCAGCCAAATTGAATTTTTGGGGTTTTAAGCATTTTAGTATGTTGTATCCATGAATGACATCGCCTTTGTTGACTTTGAATGCAGTTGGCTTTAATGGGACTGCTTCTGACATAAGGACATAAAATAGGACTCACCAAGTATTATCATAAGTAAAAACCACATTTAGTCTGTTTCAAAAATGTGGTTTTTCACAGATTTTACGAAAAATTCGTTTTCGGCCTTCAGAAATTTATTCGAGAAAAAATGTTGAAGAAGAAAGTTATCCCAGAATTGACTCGTGTAACAAATATACAAATAACGACCGAAAACAAGTACAATAACTCGAATATTACTAAGCAGCAACACATTATTGTCGGAAAACATGATGAAAAATGCGATTAATTTTGATAGACGGTGGCCTCCAGAAAATTCAAACGAACAAACATCCCTTGAAGATAACTTTATTTTATTTTGGGAAACATTTGGATATTGCCTTAGGATGATACCATAACATTTTGGGCTCATTCTGACACTTCCAATGTTGCCTATAGGTTACAATTGCGCAATTATTTGTTTACATGACAACGGGAAATTTTTTAACCCAAGATAGTATGCAGAAGAAAATACACGGAGGCATCTGATTGGATGTTGGAGTTATGAAAATAGCAAAATTAAAAATTATAGACATTATTTATTGAAAATGTTCGATATTTGGACGGACATTTTTAAGAGCCTTGAAAATTGAGCTTAAAACGATTAAAGAGGGAGGTTAGGAATTTTGTGAGTCCCATTTAAATGTCATTATTTCAACCAAAATTTTCGGTCATTTTTGCTGCATGACCTATACTTTTTTATTTGTTAATAATGAAGTTTTTCATTTCAATTTACACAAAAAACTGTTTTCCGGGGGGAAATTTTTGAGGTTTTTCGCACAAATGAACTTAATTGCCAGGGGTACCATATGGGAAATGCATTGTAAGTAATTGCGCTTTTGTAACCTATATGGAACTGAGATTTCTTCCAGAATACTTGATTTATTGACTCATTTTTAATTCTAAAATTTGAATTCGTCACAGAATGTCAAGTTATGTACAAATTGTTTATTAATAACGATTTGTTAAAAAATTACAGCCTGTTTCTAAAATATACGTATTTTTTCATAGGAAATCTAGGGTGGGCTACTATGACGAGTTTGTGCGGTCTTTTAGGCAAAAATTGTTGCTGACGTTTTTGGGGGAAATTGTTTAATACATTCAAATGCAGCGTTTGACATCAAAAACACATATTTTATGCTAGGATTAAGTCTCTTAGACGACTTTTTTTGTTTTGACCTCTTTTCAGCCAAATTGAATTTTTGGGGTTTTAAGCATTTTAGTATGTTGTATCCATGAATGACATCGCCTTTGTTGACTTTGAATGCAGTTGGCTTTAATGGGACTGCTTCTGACATAAGGACATAAAATAGGACTCACCAAGTATTATCATAAGTAAAAACCACATTTAGTCTGTTTCAAAAATGTGGTTTTTCACAGATTTTACGAAAAATTCGTTTTCGGCCTTCAGAAATTTATTCGAGAAAAAATGTTGAAGAAGAAAGTTATCCCATAATTGACTCGTGTAACAAATATACAAATAACGACCGAAAACAAGTACAATAACTCGAATATTACTAAGCAGCAACACATTATTGTCGGAAAACATGATGAAAAATGCGATTAATTTTGATAGACGGTGGCCTCCAGAAAATTCAAACGAACAAACATCCCTTGAAGATAACTTTATTTTATTTTGGGAAACATTTGGATATTGCCTTAGGATGATACCATAACATTTTGGGCTCATTCTGACACTTCCAATGTTGCCTATATGGAACTGAGATTTCTTCCAGAATACTTGATTTATTGACTCATTTTTAATTCTAAAATTTGAATTCGTCACAGAATGTCAAGTTATGTACAAATTGTTTATTAATAACGATTTGTTAAAAAATTACAGCCTGTTTCTAAAATATACGTATTTTTTCATAGGAAATCTAGGGTGGGCTACTATGACGAGTTTGTGCGGTCTTTTAGGCAAAAATTGTTGCTGACGTTTTTGGGGGAAATTGTTTAATACATTCAAATGCAGCGTTTGACATCAAAAACACATATTTTATGCTAGGATTAAGTCTCTTAGCCGACTTTTTTTGTTTTGACCTCTTTTCAGCCAAATTGAATTTTTGGGGTTTTAAGCATTTTAGTATGTTGTATCCATGAATGACATCGCCTTTGTTGACTTTGAATGCAGTTGGCTTTAATGGGACTGCTTCTGACATAAGGACATAAAATAGGACTCACCAAGTATTATCATAAGTAAAAACCACATTTAGTCTGTTTCAAAAATGTGGTTTTTCACAGATTTTACGAAAAATTCGTTTTCGGCCTTCAGAAATTTATTCGAGAAAAAATGTTGAAGAAGAAAGTTATCCCAGAATTGACTCGTGTAACAAATATACAAATAACGACCGAAAACAAGTACAATAACTCGAATATTACTAAGCAGCAACACATTATTGTCGGAAAACATGATGAAAAATGCGATTAATTTTGATAGACGGTGGCCTCCGGAAAATTCAAACGAACAAACATCCCTTGAAGATAACTTTATTTTATTTTGGGAAACATTTGGATATTGCCTTAGGATGATACCATAACATTTTGGGCTCATTCTGACACTTCCAATGTTGCCTATAGGTTACAATTGCGCAATTATTTGTTTACATGACAACGGGAAATTTTTTAACCCAAGATAGTATGCAGAAGAAAATACACGGAGGCATCTGATTGGATGTTGGAGTTATGAAAATAGCAAAATTAAAAATTATAGACATTATTTATTGAAAATGTTCGATATTTGGACGGACATTTTTAAGAGCCTTGAAAATTGAGCTTAAAACGATTAAAGAGGGAGGTTAGAAATTTTGTGAGTGCCATTTAAATGTCATTATTTCAACCAAAATTTTCGGTCATTTTTGCTGCATGACCTATACTTTTTTATTTGTTAATAATGAAGTTTTCCATTTCAATTTACACAAAAAACTGTTTTCCGGGGGGAAATTTTTGAGGTTTTTCGCACAAATGAACTTAATTGCCAGGGGTACCATATGGGAAATGCATTGTAAATAATTGCGCTTTTGTAACCTATATGGAACTGAGATTTCTTCCAGAATACTTGATTTATTGACTCATTTTTAATTCTAAAATTTGAATTCGTCACAGAATGTCAAGTTATGTACAAATTGTTTATTAATAGCGATTTGTTAAAAAATTACAGCCTGTTTCTAAAATATACGTATTTTTTCATAGGAAATCTATGGTGGGCTACTATGACGAGTTTGTGCGGTCTTTTAGGCAAAAATTGTTGCTGACGTTTTTGGGGGAAATTGTTTAATACATTCAAATGCAGCGTTTGACATCAAAAACACATATTTTATGCTAGGATTAAGTCTCTTAGCCGACTTTTTTTGTTTTGACCTCTTTTCAGCCAAATTGAATTTTTGGGGTTTTAAGCATTTTAGTATGTTGTATCCATGAATGACATCGCCTTTGTTGACTTTGAATGCAGTTGGCTTTAATGGGACTGCTTCTGACATAAGGACATAAAATAGGACTCACCAAGTATTATCATAAGTAAAAACCACATTTAGTCTGTTTCAAAAATGTGGTTTTTCACAGATTTTACGAAAAATTCGTTTTCGGCCTTCAGAAATTTATTCGAGAAAAAATGTTGAAGAAGGAAGTTATCCCAGAATTGACTCGTGTAACAAATATACAAATAACGACCGAAAACAAGTACAATAACTCGAATATTACTAAGCAGCAACACATTATTGTCGGAAAACATGATGAAAAATGCGATTAATTTTGATAGACGGTGGCCTCCAGAAAATTCAAACGAACAAACATCCCTTGAAGATAACTTTATTTTATTTTGGGAAACATTTGGATATTGCCTTAGGATGATACCATAACATTTTGGGCTCATTCTGACACTTCCAATGTTGCCTATAGGTTACAATTGCGCAATTATTTGTTTACATGACAACGGGAAATTTTTTAACCCAAGATAGTATGCAGAAGAAAATACACGGAGGCATCTGATTGGATGTTGGAGTTATGAAAATAGCAAAATTAAAAATTATAGACATTATTTATTGAAAATGTTCGATATTTGGACGGACATTTTTAAGAGCCTTGAAAATTGAGCTTAAAACGATTAAAGAGGGAGGTTAGAAATTTTGTGAGTGCCATTTAAATGTCATTATTTCAACCAAAATTTTCGGTCATTTTTGCTGCATGACCTATACTTTTTTATTTGTTAATAATGAAGTTTTTCATTTCAATTTACACAAAAAACTGTTTTCCGGGGGGAAATTTTTGAGGTTTTTCGCACAAATGAACTTAATTGCCAGGGGTACCATATGGGAAATGCATTGTAAATAATTGCGCTTTTGTAACCTATATGGAACTGAGATTTCTTCCAGAATACTTGATTTATTGACTCATTTTTAATTCTAAAATTTGAATTCGTCACAGAATGTCAAGTTATGTACAAATTGTTTATTAATAACGATTTGTTAAAAAATTACAGCCTGTTTCTAAAATATACGTATTTTTTCATAGGAAATCTAGGGTGGGCTACTATGACGAGTTTGTGCGGTCTTTTAGGCAAAAATTGTTGCTGACGTTTTTGGGGGAAATTGTTTAATACATTCAAATGCAGCGTTTGACATCAAAAACACATATTTTATGCTAGGATTAAGTCTCTTAGCCGACTTTTTTTGTTTTGACCTCTTTTCAGCCAAATTGAATTTTTGGGGTTTTAAGCATTTTAGTATGTTGTATCCATGAATGACATCGCCTTTGTTGACTTTGAATGCAGTTGGCTTTAATGGGACTGCTTCTGACATAAGGACATAAAATAGGACTCACCAAGTATTATCATAAGTAAAACCACATTTAGTCTGTTTCAAAAATGTGGTTTTTCACAGATTTTACGAAAAATTCGTTTTCGGCCTTCAGAAATTTATTCGAGAAAAAATGTTGAAGAAGAAAGTTATCCCAGAATTGACTCGTGTAACAAATATACAAATAACGACCGAAAACAAGTACAATAACTCGAATATTACTAAGCAGCAACACATTATTGTCGGAAAACATGATGAAAAATGCGATTAATTTTGATAGACGGTGGCCTCCAGAAAATTCAAACGAACAAACATCCCTTGAAGATAACTTTATTTTATTTTGGGAAACATTTGGATATTGCCTTAGGATGATACCATAACATTTTGGGCTCATTCTGACACTTCCAATGTTGCCTATAGGTTACAATTGCGCAATTATTTGTTTACATGACAACGGGAAATTTTTTTAACCCAAGATAGTATGCAGAAGAAAATACACGGAGGCATCTGATTGGATGTTGGAGTTATGAAAATAGCAAAATTAAAAATTATAGACATTATTTATTGAAAATGTTCGATATTTGGACGGACATTTTTAAGAGCCTTGAAAATTGAGCTTAAAACGATTAAAGAGGGAGGTTAGAAATTTTGTGAGTGCCATTTAAATGTCATTATTTCAACCAAAATTTTCGGTCATTTTTGCTGCATGACCTATACTTTTTTATTTGTTAATAATGAAGTTTTTCATTTCAATTTACACAAAAAACTGTTTTCCGGGGGGACATTTTTGAGGTTTTTCGCACAAATGAACTTAATTGCCAGGGGTACCATATGGGAAATGCATTGTAAATAATTGCGCTTTTGTAACCTATATGGAACTGAGATTTCTTCCAGAATACTTGATTTATTGACTCATTTTTAATTCTAAAATTTGAATTCGTCACAGAATGTCAAGTTATGTACAAATTGTTTATTAATAACGATTTGTTAAAAAATTACAGCCTGTTTCTAAAATATACGTATTTTTTCATAGGAAATCTAGGGTGGGCTACTATGACAGTTTGTGCGGTCTTTTAGGCAAAAATTGTTGCTGACGTTTTTGGGGGAAATTGTTTAATACATTCAAATGCAGCGTTTGACATCAAAAACACATATTTTATGCTAGGATTAAGTCTCTTAGCCGACTTTTTTTTTGTTTTGACCTCTTTTCAGCTAAATTGAATTTTTGGGGTTTTAAGCATTTTAGTATGTTGTATCCATGAATGACATCGCCTTTGTTGACTTTGAATGCAGTTGGCTTTAATGGGACTGCTTCTGACATAAGGACATAAAATAGGACTCACCAAGTATTATCATAAGTAAAAACCACATTTAGTCTGTTTCAAAAATGTGGTTTTTCACAGATTTTACGAAAAATTCGTTTTCGGCCTTCAGAAATTTATTCGAGAAAAAATGTTGAAGAAGAAAGTTATCCCAGAATTGACTCGTGTAACAAATATACAAATAACGACCGAAAACAAGTACAATAACTCGAATATTACTAAGCAGCAACACATTATTGTCGGAAAACATGATGAAAAATGCGATTAATTTTGATAGACGGTGGCCTCCAGAAAATTCAAACGCACAAACATCCCTTGAAGATAACTTTATTTTATTTTGGGAAACATTTGGATATTGCCTTAGGATGATACCATAACATTTTGGGCTCATTCTGACACTTCCAATGTTGCCTATAGGTTACAATTGCGCAATTATTTGTTTACATGACAACGGGAAATTTTTTAACCCAAGATAGTATGCAGAAGAAAATACACGGAGGCATCTGATTGGACGTTGGAGTTATGAAAATAGCAAAATTAAAAATTATAGACATTATTTATTGAAAATGTTCGATATTTGGACGGACATTTTTAAGAGCCTTGAAAATTGAGCTTAAAACGATTAAAGAGGGAGGTTAGAAATTTTGTGAGTGCCATTTAAATGTCATTATTTCAACCAAAATTTTCGGTCATTTTTGCTGCATGACCTATACTTTTTTATTTGTTAATAATGAAGTTTTTCATTTCAATTTACACAAAAAACTGTTTTCCGGGGGGAAATTTTTGAGGTTTTCCGCACAAATGAACTTAATTGCCAGGGGTACCATATGGGAAATGCATTGTAAATAATTGCGCTTTTGTAACCTATATGGAACTGAGATTTCTTCCAGAATACTTGATTTATTGACTCATTTTTAATTCTAAAATTTGAATTCGTCACAGAATGTCAAGTTATGTACAAATTGTTTATTAATAACGATTTGTTAAAAAATTACAGCCTGTTTCTAAAATATACGTATTTTTTCATATGAAATCTAGGGTGGGCTACTATGACGAGTTTGTGCGGTCTTTTAGGCAAAAATTGTTGCTGACGTTTTTGGGGGAAATTGTTTAATACATTCAAATGCAGCGTTTGGCATCAAAAACACATATTTTATGCTAGGATTAAGTCTCTTAGCCGACTTTTTTTGTTTTGACCTCTTTTCAGCCAAATTGAATTTTTGGGGTTTTAAGCATTTTAGTATGTTGTATCCATGAATGACATCGCCTTTGTTGACTTTGAATGCAGTTGGCTTTAATGGGACTGCTTCTGACATAAGGACATAAAATAGGACTCACCAAGTATTATCATAGCTAGCTATAGTCTGTTTCAAAAATGTGGTTTTTCACAGATTTTACGAAAAATTCGTTTTCGGCCTTCAGAAATTTATTCGAGAAAAAATGTTGAAGAAGAAAGTTATTCCAGAATTGACTCGTGTATCAAATATACAAATAACGACCGAAAACAAGTACAATAACTCGAATATTACTAAGCAGCAACACATTATTGTCGGAAAACATGATGAAAAATGCGATTAATTTTGATAGACGGTGGCCTCCAGAAAATTCAAACGAACAAACATCCCTTGAAGATAACTTTATTTTATTTTGGGAAACATTTGGATATTGCCTTAGGATGATACCATAACATTTTGGGCTCATTCTGACACTTCCAATGTTGCCTATATGGAACTGAGATTTCTTCCAGAATACTTGATTTATTGACTCATTTTTAATTCTAAAATTTGAATTCGTCACAGAATGTCAAGTTATGTACAAATTGTTTATTAATAACGATTTGTTAAAAAATTACAGCCTGTTTCTAAAATATACGTATTTTTTCATAGGAAATCTAGGGTGGGCTACTATGACGAGTTTGTGCGGTCTTTTAGGCAAAAATTGTTGCTGTTGTTTTTGGGGGAAATTGTTTAATACATTCAAATGCAGCGTTTGACATCAAAAACACATATTTTATGCTAGGATTAAGTCTCTTAGCCGACTTTTTTTGTTTTGACCTCTTTTCAGCCAAATTGAATTTTTGGGGTTTTAAGCATTTTAGTATGTTGTATCCATGAATGACATCGCCTTTGTTGACTTTGAATGCAGTTGGCTTTAATGGGACTGCTTCTGACATAAGGACATAAAATAGGACTCACCAAGTACTATCATAAGTAAAACCACATTTAGTCTGTTTCAAAAATGTGGTTTTTCACAGATTTTACGAAAAATTCGTTTTCGGCCTTCAGAAATTTATTCGAGAAAAAATGTTGAAGAAGAAAGTTATCCCAGAATTGACTCGTGTAACAAATATACAAATAACGACCGAAAACAAGTACAATAACTCGAATATTACTAAGCAGCAACACATTATTGTCGGAAAACATGATGAAAAATGCGATTAATTTTGATAGACGGTGGCCTCCAGAAAATTCAAACGAACAAACATCCCTTGAAGATAACTTTATTTTATTTTGGGAAACATTTGGATATTGCCTTAGGATGATACCATAACATTTTGGGCTCATTCTGACACTTCCAATGTTGCCTATAGGTTACAATTGCGCAATTATTTGTTTACATGACAACGGGAAATTTTTTAACCCAAGATAGTATGCAGAAGAAAATACACGGAGGCATCTGATTGGATGTTGGAGTTATGAAAATAGCAAAATTAAAAATTATAGACATTATTTATTGAAAATGTTCGATATTTGGACGGACATTTTTAAGAGCCTTGAAAATTGAGCTTAAAACGATTAAAGAGGGAGGTTAGAAATTTTGTGAGTGCCATTTAAATGTCATTATTTCAACCAAAATTTTCGGTCATTTTTGCTGCATGACCTATACTTTTTTATTTGTTAATAATGAAGTTTTTCATTTCAATTTACACAAAAAACTGTTTTCCGGGGGGAAATTTTGGAGGTTTTTCGCACAAATGAACTTAATTGCCAGGGGTACCATATGGGAAATGCATTGTAAATAATTGCGCTTTTGTAACCTATATGGAACTGAGATTTCTTCCAGAATACTTGATTTATTGACTCATTTTTAATTCTAAAATTTGAATTCGTCACAGAATGTCAAGTTATGTACAAATTGTTTATTAATAACGATTTGTTAAAAAATTACAGCCTGTTTCTAAAATATACGTATTTTTTCATATGAAATCTATGGTGGGCTACTATGACGAGTTTGTGCGGTCTTTTAGGCAAAAATTGTTGCTGACGTTTTTGGGGGAAATTGTTTAATACATTCAAATGCAGCGTTTGACATCAAAAACACATATTTTATGCTAGGATTAAGTCTCTTAGCCGACTTTTTTTGTTTTGACCTCTTTTCAGCCAAATTGAATTTTTGGGGTTTTAAGCATTTTAGTATGTTGTATCCATGAATGACATCGCCTTTGTTGACTTTGAATGCAGTTGGCTTTAATGGGACTGCTTCTGACATAAGGACATAAAATAGGACTCACCAAGTATTATCATAGCTAGCTATAGTCTGTTTCAAAAATGTGGTTTTTCACAGATTTTACGAAAAATTCGTTTTCGGCCTTCAGAAATTTATTCGAGAAAAAATGTTGAAGAAGGAAGTTATCCCAGAATTGACTCGTGTAACAAATATACAAATAACGACCGAAAACAAGTACAATAACTCGAATATTACTAAGCAGAAACACATTATTGTCGGAAAACATGATGAAAAATGCGATTAATTTTGATAGACGGTGGCCTCCAGAAAATTCAAACGAACAAACATCCCTTGAAGATAACTTTATTTTATTTTGGGAAACATTTGGATATTGCCTTAGGATGATACCATAACATTTTGGGCTCATTCTGACACTTCCAATGTTGCCTATAGGTTACAATTGCGCAATTATTTGTTTACATGACAACGGGAAATTTTTTAACCCAAGATAGTATGCAGAAGAAAATACACGGAGGCATCTGATTGGATGTTGGAGTTATGAAAATAGCAAAATTAAAAATTATAGACATTATTTATTGAAAATGTTCGATTTTTGGACGGACATTTTTAAGAGCCTTGAAAATTGAGCTTAAAACGATTAAAGAGGGAGGTTAGAAATTTTGTGAGTGCCATTTAAATGTCATTATTTCAACCAAAATTTTCGGTCATTTTTGCTGCGTGACCTATACTTTTTTATTTGTTAATAATGAAGTTTTTCATTTCAATTTACACAAAAAACTGTTTTCCGGGGGGAAATTTTTGAGGTTTTTCGCACAAATGAACTTAATTGCCAGGGGTACCATATGGGAAATGCATTGTAAATAATTGCGCTTTTGTAACCTATATGGAACTGAGATTTCTTCCAGAATACTTGATTTATTGACTCATTTTTAATTCTAAAATTTGAATTCGTCACAGAATGTCAAGTTATGTACAAATTGTTTATTAATAACGATTTGTTAAAAAATTACAGCCTGTTTCTAAAATATACGTATTTTTTCATAGGAAATCTAGGGTGGGCTACTATGACGAGTTTGTGCGGTCTTTTAGGCAAAAATTGTTGCTGACGTTTTTGGGGGAAATTGTTTAATACATTCAAATGCAGCGTTTGACATCAAAAACACATATTTTATGCTAGGATTAAGTCTCTTAGCCGACTTTTTTTGTTTTGACCTCTTTTCAGCCAAATTGAATTTTTGGGGTTTTAAGCATTTTAGTATGTTGTATCCATGAATGACATCGCCTTTGTTGACTTTGAATGCAGTTGGCTTTAATGGGACTGCTTCTGACATAAGGACATAAAATAGGACTCACCAAGTATTATCATAAGTAAAACCACATTTAGTCTGTTTCAAAAATGTGGTTTTTCACAGATTTTACGAAAAATTCGTTTTCGGCCTTCAGAAATTTATTCGAGAAAAAATGTTGAAGAAGAAAGTTATCCCAGAATTGACTCGTGTAACAAATATACAAATAACGACCGAAAACAAGTACAATAACTCGAATATTACTAAGCAGCAACACATTATTGTCGGAAAACATGATGAAAAATGCGATTAATTTTGATAGACGGTGGCCTCCAGAAAATTCAAACGAACAAACATCCCTTGAAGATAACTTTATTTTATTTTGGGAAACATTTGGATATTGCCTTAGGATGATACCATAACATTTTGGGCTCATTCTGACACTTCCAATGTTGCCTATATGGAACTGAGATTTCTTCCAGAATACTTGATTTATTGACTCATTTTTAATTCTAAAATTTGAATTCGTCACAGAATGTCAAGTTATGTACAAATTGTTTATTAATAACGATTTGTTAAAAAATTACAGCCTGTTTCTAAAATATACGTATTTTTTCATAGGAAATCTAGGGTGGGCTACTATGACGAGTTTGTGCGGTCTTTTAGGCAAAAATTGTTGCTGACGTTTTTGGGGGAAATTGTTTAATACATTCAAATGCAGCGTTTGGCATCAAAAACACATATTTTATGCTAGGATTAAGTCTCTTAGCCGACTTTTTTTGTTTTGACCTCTTTTCAGCCAAATTGAATTTTTGGGGTTTTAAGCATTTTAGTATGTTGTATCCATGAATGACATCGCCTTTGTTGACTTTGAATGCAGTTGGCTTTAATGGGACTGCTTCTGACATAAGGACATAAAATAGGACTCACCAAGTATTATCATAGCTAGCTATAGTCTGTTTCAAAAATGTGGTTTTTCACAGATTTTACGAAAAATTCGTTTTCGGCCTTCAGAAATTTATTGGAGAAAAAATGTTGAAGAAGAAAGTTATCCCAGAATTGACTCGTGTAACAAATATACAAATAACGACCGAAAACAAGTACAATAACTCGAATATTACTAAGCAGCAACACATTATTGTCGGAAAACATGATGAAAAATGCGATTAATTTTGATAGACGGTGGCCTCCAGAAAATTCAAACGAACAAACATCCCTTGAAGATAACTTTATTTTATTTTGGGAAACATTTGGATATTGCCTTAGGATGATACCATAACATTTTGGGCTCATTCTGACACTTCCAATGTTGCCTATATGGAACTGAGATTTCTTCCAGAATACTTGATTTATTGACTCATTTTTAATTCTAAAATTTGAATTCGTCACAGAATGTCAAGTTATGTACAAATTGTTTATTAATAACGATTTGTTAAAAAATTACAGCCTGTTTCTAAAATATACGTATTTTTTCATAGGAAATCTAGGGTGGGCTACTATGACGAGTTTGTGCGGTCTTTTAGGCAAAAATTGTTGCTGACGTTTTTGGGGGAAATTGTTTAATACATTCAAATGCAGCGTTTGACATCAAAAACACATATTTTATGCTAGGATTAAGTCTCTTAGCCGACTTTTTTTGTTTTGACCTCTTTTCAGCCAAATTGAATTTTTGGGGTTTTAAGCATTTTAGTATGTTGTATCCATGAATGACATCGCCTTTGTTGACTTTGAATGCAGTTGGCTTTAATGGGACTGCTTCTGACATAAGGACATAAAATAGGACTCACCAAGTATTATGATAGCTAGCTATAGTCTGTTTCAAAAATGTGGTTTTTCACAGATTTTACGAAAAATTCGTTTTCGGCCTTCAGAAATTTATTGGAGAAAAAATGTTGAAGAAGAAAGTTATCCCAGAATTGACTCGTGTAACAAATATACAAATAACGACCGAAAACAAGTACAATAACTCGAATATTACTAAGCAGCAACACATTATTGTCGGAAAACATGATGAAAAATGCGATTAATTTTGATAGACGGTGGCCTCCAGAAAATTCAAACGAACAAACATCCCTTGAAGATAACTTTATTTTATTTTGGGAAACATTTGGATATATCCTTAGGATGATACCATAACATTTTGGGCTCATTCTGACACTTCCAATGTTGCCTATATGGAACTGAGATTTCTTCCAGAATACTTGATTTATTGACTCATTTTTAATTCTAAAATTTGAATTCGTCACAGAATGTCAAGTTATGTACAAATTGTTTATTAATAACGATTTGTTAAAAAATTACAGCCTGTTTCTAAAATATACGTATTTTTTCATAGGAAATCTAGGGTGGGCTACTATGACAGTTTGTGCGGTCTTGTAGGCAAAAATTGTTGCTGACGTTTTTGGGGGAAATTGTTTAATACATTCAAATGCAGCGTTTGACATCAAAAACACATATTTTATGCTAGGATTAAGTCTCTTAGCCGACTTTTTTTGTTTTGACGTCTTTTCAGCCAAATTGAATTTTTGGGGTTTTAAGCATTTTAGTATTGTATCCATGAATGACATCGCCTTTGTTGACTTTGAATGCAGTTGGCTTTAATGGGACTGCTTCTGACATAAGGACATAAAATAGGACTCACCAAGTATTATCATAGCTAGCTATAGTCTGTTTCAAAAATGTGGTTTTTCACAGATTTTACGAAAAATTCGTTTTCGGCCTTCAGAAATTTATTGGAGAAAAAATGTTGAAGAAGAAAGTTATCCCAGAATTGACTCGTGTAAAAAATATACAAATAACGACCGAAAACAAGTACAATAACTCGAATATTACTAAGCAGCAACACATTATTGTCGGAAAACATGATGAAAAATGCGATTAATTTTGATAGACGGTGGCCTCCAGAAAATTCAAACCAACAAACATCCCTTGAAGATAACTTTATTTTATTTTGGGAAACATTTGGGTATTGCCTTAGGATGATACCATAACATTTTGGGCTCATTCTGACACTTCCAATGTTGCCTATATGGAACTGAGATTTCTTCCAGAATACTTGATTTATTGACTCATTTTTAATTCTAAAATTTGAATTCGTCACAGAATGTCAAGTTATGTACAAATTGTTTATTAATAACGATTTGTTAAAAAATTACAGCCTGTTTCTAAAATATACGTATTTTTTCATATGAAATCTAGGGTGGGCTACTATGACGAGTTTGTGCGGTCTTTTAGGCAAAAATTGTTGCTGACGTTTTTGGGGGAAATTGTTTAATACATTCAAATGCAGCGTTTGGCATCAAAAACACATATTTTATGCTAGGATTAAGTCTCTTAGCCGACTTTTTTTGTTTTGACCTCTTTTCAGCCAAATTGAATTTTTGGGGTTTTAAGCATTTTAGTATGTTGTATCCATGAATGACATCGCCTTTGTTGACTTTGAATGCAGTTGGCTTTAATGGGACTGCTTCTGACATAAGGACATAAAATAGGACTCACCAAGTATTATCATAGCTAGCTATAGTCTGTTTCAAAAATGTGGTTTTTCACAGATTTTACGAAAAATTCGTTTTCGGCCTTCAGAAATTTATTGGAGAAAAAATGTTGAAGAAGAAAGTTATCCCAGAATTGACTCGTGTAACAAATATACAAATAACGACCGAAAACAAGTACAATAACTCGAATATTACTAAGCAGCAACACATTATTGTCGGAAAACATGATGAAAAATGCGATTAATTTTGATAGACGGTGGCCTCCAGAAAATTCAAACCAACAAACATCCCTTGAAGATAACTTTATTTTATTTTGGGAAACATTTGGGTATTGCCTTAGGATGATACCATAACATTTTGGGCTCATTCTGACACTTCCAATGTTGCCTATATGGAACTGAGATTTCTTCCAGAATACTTGATTTATTGACTCATTTTTAATTCTAAAATTTGAATTCGTCACAGAATGTCAAGTTATGTACAAATTGTTTATTAATAACGATTTGTTAAAAAATTACAGCCTGTTTCTAAAATATACGTATTTTTTCAAATGAAATCTAGGGTGGGCTACTATGACGAGTTTGTGCGGTCTTTTAGGCAAAAATTGTTGCTGACGTTTTTGGGGGAAATTGTTTAATACATTCAAATGCAGCGTTTGGCATCAAAAACACATATTTTATGCTAGGATTAAGTCTCTTAGCCGACTTTTTTTGTTTTGACCTCTTTTCAGCCAAATTGAATTTTTGGGGTTTTAAGCATTTTAGTATGTTGTATCCATGAATGACATCGCCTTTGTTGACTTTGAATGCAGTTGGCTTTAATGGGACTGCTTCTGACATAAGGACATAAAATAGGACTCACCAAGTATTATCATAGCTAGCTATAGTCTGTTTCAAAAATGTGGTTTTTCACAGATTTTACGAAAAATTCGTTTTCGGCCTTCAGAAATTTATTGGAGAAAAAATGTTGAAGAAGAAAGTTATCCCAGAATTGACTCGTGTAACAAATATACAAATAACGACCGAAAACAAGTACAATAACTCGAATATTACTAAGCAGCAACACATTATTGTCGGAAAACATGATGAAAAATGCGATTAATTTTGATAGACGGTGGCCTCCAGAAAATTCAAACGAACAAACATCCCTTGAAGATAACTTTATTTTATTTTGGGAAACATTTGGATATTGCCTTAGGATGATACCATAACATTTTGGGCTCATTCTGACACTTCCAATGTTGCCTATATGGAACTGAGATTTCTTCCAGAATACTTGATTTATTGACTCATTTTTAATTCTAAAATTTGAATTCGTCACAGAATGTCAAGTTATGTACAAATTGTTTATTAATAACGATTTGTTAAAAAATTACAGCCTGTTTCTAAAATATACGTATTTTTTCATAGGAAATCTAGGGTGGGCTACTATGACGAGTTTGTGCGGTCTTTTAGGCAAAAATTGTTGCTGACGTTTTTGGGGGAAATTGTTTAATACATTCAAATGCAGCGTTTGACATCAAAAACACATATTTTATGCTAGGATTAAGTCTCTTAGCCGACTTTTTTTGTTTTGACCTCTTTTCAGCCAAATTGAATTTTTGGGGTTTTAAGCATTTTAGTATGTTGTATCCATGAATGACATCGCCTTTGTTGACTTTGAATGCAGTTGGCTTTAATGGGACTGCTTCTGACATAAGGACATAAAATAGGACTCACCAAGTATTATGATAGCTAGCTATAGTCTGTTTCAAAAATGTGGTTTTTCACAGATTTTACGAAAAATTCGTTTTCGGCCTTCAGAAATTTATTGGAGAAAAAATGTTGAAGAAGAAAGTTATCCCAGAATTGACTCGTGTAACAAATATACAAATAACGACCGAAAACAAGTACAATAACTCGAATATTACTAAGCAGCAACACATTATTGTCGGAAAACATGATGAAAAATGCGATTAATTTTGATAGACGGTGGCCTCCAGAAAATTCAAACGAACAAACATCCCTTGAAGATAACTTTATTTTATTTTGGGAAACATTTGGATATATCCTTAGGATGATACCATAACATTTTGGGCTCATTCTGACACTTCCAATGTTGCCTATATGGAACTGAGATTTCTTCCAGAATACTTGATTTATTGACTCACTTTTAATTCTAAAATTTGAATTCGTCACAGAATGTCAAGTTATGTACAAATTGTTTATTAATAACGATTTGTTAAAAAATTACAGCCTGTTTCTAAAATATACGTATTTTTTCATAGGAAATCTAGGGTGGGCTACTATGACAGTTTGTGCGGTCTTGTAGGCAAAAATTGTTGCTGACGTTTTTGGGGGAAATTGTTTAATACATTCAAATGCAGCGTTTGACATTAAAAACACATATTTTATGCTAGGATTAAGTCTCTTAGCCGACTTTTTTTGTTTTGACGTCTTTTCAGCCAAATTGAATTTTTGGGGTTTTAAGCATTTTAGTATTGTATCCATGAATGACATCGCCTTTGTTGACTTTGAATGCAGTTGGCTTTAATGGGACTGCTTCTGACATAAGGACATAAAATAGGACTCACCAAGTATTATCATAGCTAGCTATAGTCTGTTTCAAAAATGTGGTTTTTCACAGATTTTACGAAAAATTCGTTTTCGGCCTTCAGAAATTTATTGGAGAAAAAATGTTGAAGAAGAAAGTTATCCCAGAATTGACTCGTGTAAAAAATATACAAATAACGACCGAAAACAAGTACAATAACTCGAATATTACTAAGCAGCAACACATTATTGTCGGAAAACATGATGAAAAATGCGATTAATTTTGATAGACGGTGGCCTCCAGAAAATTCAAACCAACAAACATCCCTTGAAGATAACTTTATTTTATTTTGGGAAACATTTGGGTATTGCCTTAGGATGATACCATAACATTTTGGGCTCATTCTGACACTTCCAATGTTGCCTATATGGAACTGAGATTTCTTCCAGAATACTTGATTTATTGACTCATTTTTAATTCTAAAATTTGAATTCGTCACAGAATGTCAAGTTATGTACAAATTGTTTATTAATAACGATTTGTTAAAAAATTACAGCCTGTTTCTAAAATATACGTATTTTTTCATATGAAATCTAGGGTGGGCTACTATGACGAGTTTGTGCGGTCTTTTAGGCAAAAATTGTTGCTGACGTTTTTGGGGGAAATTGTTTAATACATTCAAATGCAGCGTTTGGCATCAAAAACACATATTTTATGCTAGGATTAAGTCTCTTAGCCGACTTTTTTTGTTTTGACCTCTTTTCAGCCAAATTGAATTTTTGGGGTTTTAAGCATTTTAGTATGTTGTATCCATGAATGACATCGCCTTTGTTGACTTTGAATGCAGTTGGCTTTAATGGGACTGCTTCTGACATAAGGACATAAAATAGGACTCACCAAGTATTATCATAGCTAGCTATAGTCTGTTTCAAAAATGTGGTTTTTCACAGATTTTACGAAAAATTCGTTTTCGGCCTTCAGAAATTTATTGGAGAAAAAATGTTGAAGAAGAAAGTTATCCCAGAATTGACTCGTGTAACAAATATACAAATAACGACCGAAAACAAGTACAATAACTCGAATATTACTAAGCAGCAACACATTATTGTCGGAAAACATGATGAAAAATGCGATTAATTTTGATAGACGGTGGCCTCCAGAAAATTCAAACGAACAAACATCCCTTGAAGATAACTTTATTTTATTTTGGGAAACATTTGGATATTGCCTTAGGATGATACCATAACATTTTGGGCTCATTCTGACACTTCCAATGTTGCCTATATGGAACTGAGATTTCTTCCAGAATACTTGATTTATTGACTCATTTTTAATTCTAAAATTTGAATTCGTCACAGAATGTCAAGTTATGTACAAATTGTTTATTAATAACGATTTGTTAAAAAATTACAGCCTGTTTCTAAAATATACGTATTTTTTCATAGGAAATCTAGGGTGGGCTACTATGACGAGTTTGTGCGGTCTTTTAGGCAAAAATTGTTGCTGACGTTTTTGGGGGAAATTGTTTAATACATTCAAATGCAGCGTTTGACATCAAAAACACATATTTTATGCTAGGATTAAGTCTCTTAGCCGACTTTTTTTGTTTTGACCTCTTTTCAGCCAAATTGAATTTTTGGGGTTTTAAGCATTTTAGTATGTTGTATCCATGAATGACATCGCCTTTGTTGACTTTGAATGCAGTTGGCTTTAATGGGACTGCTTCTGACATAAGGACATAAAATAGGACTTACCAAGTATTATCATAGCTAGCTATAGTCTGTTTCAAAAATGTGGTTTTTCACAGATTTTACGAAAAATTCGTTTTCGGCCTTCAGAAATTTATTCGAGAAAAAATGTTGAAGAAGGAAGTTATCCCAGAATTGACTCGTGTAACAAATATACAAATAACGACCGAAAACAAGTACAATAACTCGAATATTACTAAGCAGCAACACATTATTGTCGGAAAACATGATGAAAAATGCGATTAATTTTGATAGACGGTGGCCTCCAGAAAATTCAAACGAACAAACATCCCTTGAAGATAACTTTATTTTATTTTGGGAAACATTTGGATATTGCCTTAGGATGATACCATAACATTTTGGGCTCATTCTGACACTTCCAATGTTGCCTATAGGTTACAATTGCGCAATTATTTGTTTACATGACAACGGGAAATTTTTTAACCCAAGATAGTATGCAGAAGAAAATACACGGAGGCATCTGATTGGATGTTGGAGTTATGAAAATAGCAAAATTAAAAATTATAGACATTATTTATTGAAAATGTTCGATATTTGGACGGACATTTTTAAGAGCCTGAAAATTGAGCTTAAAACGATTAAAGAGGGAGGTTAGAAATTTTGTGAGTGCCATTTAAATGTCATTATTTCAACCAAAATTTTCGGTCATTTTTGCTGCATGACCTATACTTTTTTATTTGTTAATAATGAAGTTTTTCATTTCAATTTACACAAAAAACTGTTTTCCGGGGGGAAATTTTTGAGGTTTTTCGCACAAATGAACTTAATTGCCAGGGGTACCATATGGGAAATGCATTGTAAATAATTGCGCTTTTGTAACCTATATGGAACTGAGATTTCTTCCAGAATACTTGATTTATTGACTCATTTTTAATTCTAAAATTTGAATTCGTCACAGAATGTCAAGTTATGTACAAATTGTTTATTAATAACGATTTGTTAAAAAATTACAGCCTGTTTCTAAAATATACGTATTTTTTCATAGGAAATCTAGGGTGGGCTACTATGACGAGTTTGTGCGGTCTTTTAGGCAAAAATTGTTGCTGACGTTTTTGGGGGAAATTGTTTAATACATTCAAATGCAGCGTTTGACATCAAAAACACATATTTTATGCTAGGATTAAGTCTCTTAGCCGACTTTTTTTGTTTTGACCTCTTTTCAGCCAAATTGAATTTTTGGGGTTTTAAGCATTTTAGTATGTTGTATCCATGAATGACATCGCCTTTGTTGACTTTGAATGCAGTTGGCTTTAATGGGACTGCTTCTGACATAAGGACATAAAATAGGACTCACCAAGTATTATCATAAGTAAAACCACATTTAGTCTGTTTCAAAAATGTGGTTTTTCACAGATTTTACGAAAAATTCGTTTTCGGCCTTCAGAAATTTATTCGAGAAAAAATGTTGAAGAAGAAAGTTATCCCAGAATTGACTCGTGTAACAAATATACAAATAACGACCGAAAACAAGTACAATAACTCGAATATTACTAAGCAGCAACACATTATTGTCGGAAAACATGATGAAAAATGCGATTAATTTTGATAGACGGTGGCCTCCAGAAAATTCAAACGAACAAACATCCCTTGAAGATAACTTTATTTTATTTTGGGAAACATTTGGATATTGCCTTAGGATGATACCATAACATTTTGGGCTCATTCTGACACTTCCAATGTTGCCTATAGGTTACAATTGCGCAATTATTTGTTTACATGACAACGGGAAATTTTTTTAACCCAAGATAGTATGCAGAAGAAAATACACGGAGGCATCTGATTGGATGTTGGAGTTATGAAAATAGCAAAATTAAAAATTATAGACATTATTTATTGAAAATGTTCGATATTTGGACGGACATTTTTAAGAGCCTTGAAAATTGAGTTTAAAACGATTAAAGAGGGAGGTTAGAAATTTTGTGAGTGCCATTTAAATGTCATTATTTCAACCAAAATTTTCGGTCATTTTTGCTGCATGACCTATACTTTTTTATTTGTTAATAATGAAGTTTTTCATTTCAATTTACACAAAAAAACTGTTTTCCGGGGGGAAATTTTTGAGGTTTTTCGCACAAATGAACTTAATTGCCAGGGGTACCATATGGGAAATGCATTGTAAATAATTGCGCTTTTGTAACCTATATGGAACTGAGATTTCTTCCAGAATACTTGATTTATTGACTCATTTTTAATTCTAAAATTTGAATTCGTCACAGAATGTCAAGTTATGTACAAATTGTTTATTAATAACGATTTGTTAAAAAATTACAGCCTGTTTCTAAAATATACGTATTTTTTCATAGGAAATCTAGGGTGGGCTACTATGACAGTTTGTGCGGTCTTTTAGGCAAAAATTGTTGCTGACGTTTTTGGGGGAAATTGTTTAATACATTCAAATGCAGCGTTTGACATCAAAAACACATATTTTATGCTAGGATTAAGTCTCTTAGCCGACTTTTTTTTGTTTTGACCTCTTTCAGCCAAATTGAATTTTTGGGGTTTTAAGCATTTTAGTATGTTGTATCCATGAATGACATCGCCTTTGTTGACTTTGAATGCAGTTGGCTTTAATGGGACTGCTTCTGACATAAGGACATAAAATAGGACTCACCAAGTATTATCATAGCTAGCTATAGTCTGTTTCAAAAATGTGGTTTTTCACAGATTTTACGAAAAATTCGTTTTCGGCCTTCAGAAATTTATTGGAGAAAAAATGTTGAAGAAGAAAGTTATCCCAGAATTGACTCGTGTAAAAAATATACAAATAACGACCGAAAACAAGTACAATAACTCGAATATTACTAAGCAGCAACACATTATTGTCGGAAAACATGATGAAAAATGCGATTAATTTTGATAGACGGTGGCCTCCAGAAAATTCAAACCAACAAACATCCCTTGAAGATAACTTTATTTTATTTTGGGAAACATTTGGGTATTGCCTTAGGATGATACCATAACATTTTGGGCTCATTCTGACACTTCCAATGTTGCCTATAGGTTACAATTGCGCAATTATTTGTTTACATGACAACGGGAAATTTTTAACCCAAGATAGTATGCAGAAGAAAATACACGGAGGCATCTGATTGGATGTTGGAGTTATGAAAATAGCAAAATTAAAAATTATAGACATTATTTATTGAAAATGTTCGATATTTGGACGGACATTTTTAAGAGCCTTGAAAATTGAGCTTAAAACGATTAAAGAGGGAGGTTAGAAATTTTGTGAGTGCCATTTAAATGTCATTATTTCAACCAAAATTTTCGGTCATTTTTGCTGCATGACCTATACTTTTTTATTTGTTAATAATGAAGTTTTTCATTTCAATTTACACAAAAAACTGTTTTCCGGGGGCAAATTTTTGAGGTTTTTCGCACAAATGAACTTAATTGCCAGGGGTACCATATGGGAAATGCATTGTAAATAATTGCGCTTTTGTAACCTATATGGAACTGAGATTTCTTCCAGAATACTTGATTTATTGACTCATTTTTAATTCTAAAATTTGAATTCGTCACAGAATGTCAAGTTATGTACAAATTGTTTATTAATAACGATTTGTTAAAAAATTACAGCCTGTTTCTAAAATATACGTATTTTTTCATATGAAATCTAGGGTGGGCTACTATGACGAGTTTGTGCGGTCTTTTAGGCAAAAATTGTTGCTGACGTTTTTGGGGGAAATTGTTTAATACATTCAAATGCAGCGTTTGGCATCAAAAACACATATTTTATGCTAGGATTAAGTCTCTTAGCCGACTTTTTTTGTTTTGACCTCTTTTCAGCCAAATTGAATTTTTGGGGTTTTAAGCATTTTAGTATGTTGTATCCATGAATGACATCGCCTTTGTTGACTTTGAATGCAGTTGGCTTTAATGGGACTGCTTCTGACATAAGGACATAAAATAGGACTCACCAAGTATTATCATAGCTAGCTATAGTCTGTTTCAAAAATGTGGTTTTTCACAGATTTTACGAAAAATTCGTTTTCGGCCTTCAGAAATTTATTGGAGAAAAAATGTTGAAGAAGAAAGTTATCCCAGAATTGACTCGTGTAACAAATATACAAATAACGACCGAAAACAAGTACAATAACTCGAATATTACTAAGCAGCAACACATTATTGTCGGAAAACATGATGAAAAATGCGATTAATTTTGATAGACGGTGGCCTCCAGAAAATTCAAACGAACAAACATCCCTTGAAGATAACTTTATTTTATTTTGGGAAACATTTGGATATTGCCTTTGGATGATACCATAACATTTTGGGCTCATTCTGACACTTCCAATGTTGCCTATATGGAACTGAGATTTCTTCCAGAATACTTGATTTATTGACTCATTTTTAATTCTAAAATTTGAATTCGTCACAGAATGTCAAGTTATGTACAAATTGTTTATTAATAACGATTTGTTAAAAAATTACAGCCTGTTTCTAAAATATACGTATTTTTTCATAGGAAATCTAGGGTGGGCTACTATGACGAGTTTGTGCGGTCTTTTAGGCAAAAATTGTTGCTGACGTTTTTGGGGGAAATTGTTTAATACATTCAAATGCAGCGTTTGACATCAAAAACACATATTTTATGCTAGGATTAAGTCTCTTAGCCGACTTTTTTTGTTTTGACCTCTTTTCAGCCAAATTGAATTTTTGGGGTTTTAAGCATTTTAGTATGTTGTATCCATGAATGACATCGCCTTTGTTGACTTTGAATGCAGTTGGCTTTAATGGGACTGCTTCTGACATAAGGACATAAAATAGGACTCACCAAGTACTATCATAAGTAAAACCACATTTAGTCTGTTTCAAAAATGTGGTTTTTCACAGATTTTACGAAAAATTCGTTTTCGGCCTTCAGAAATTTATTCGAGAAATAATGTTGAAGAAGAAAGTTATCCCAGAATTGACTCGTGTAACAAATATACAAATAACGACCGAAAACAAGTACAATAACTCGAATATTACTAAGCAGCAACACATTATTGTCGGAAAACATGATGAAAAATGCGATTAATTTTGATAGACGGTGGCCTCCAGAAAATTCAAACGAACAAACATCCCTTGAAGATAACTTTATTTTATTTTGGGAAACATTTGGATATTGCCTTAGGATGATACCATAACATTTTGGGCTCATTCTGACACTTCCAATGTTGCCTATAGGTTACAATTGCGCAATTATTTGTTTACATGACAACGGGAAATTTTTTAACCCAAGATAGTATGCAGAAGAAAATACACGGAGGCATCTGATTGGATGTTGGAGTTATGAAAATAGCAAAATTAAAAATTATAGACATTATTTATTGAAAATGTTCGATATTTGGACGGACATTTTTAAGAGCCTTGAAAATTGAGCTTAAAACGATTAAAGAGGGAGGTTAGAAATTTTGTGAGTGCCATTTAAATGTCATTATTTCAACCAAAATTTTCGGTCATTTTTGCTGCATGACCTATACTTTTTTATTTGTTAATAATGATGTTTTTCATTTCAATTTACACAAAAAACTGCTTTCCGGGGGGAAATTTTTGAGGTTTTTCGCACAAATGAACTTAATTGCCAGGGGTACCATATGGGAAATGCATTGTAAATAATTGCGCTTTTGTAACCTATATGGAACTGAGATTTCTTCCAGAATACTTGATTTATTGACTCATTTTTAATTCTAAAATTTGAATTCGTCACAGAATGTCAAGTTATGTACAAATTGTTTATTAATAACGATTTGTTAAAAAATTACAGCCTGTTTCTAAAATATACGTATTTTTTCATATGAAATCTATGGTGGGCTACTATGACGAGTTTGTGCGGTCTTTTAGGCAAAAATTGTTGCTGACGTTTTTGGGGGAAATTGTTTAATACATTCAAATGCAGCGTTTGACATCAAAAACACATATTTTATGCTAGGATTAAGTCTCTTAGCCGACTTTTTTTGTTTTGACCTCTTTTCAGCCAAATTGAATTTTTGGGGTTTTAAGCATTTTAGTATGTTGTATCCATGAATGACATCGCCTTTGTTGACTTTGAATGCAGTTGGCTTTAATGGGACTGCTTCTGACATAAGGACATAAAATAGGACTCACCAAGTATTATCATAGCTAGCTATAGTCTGTTTCAAAAATGTGGTTTTTCACAGATTTTACGAAAAATTCGTTTTCGGCCTTCAGAAATTTATTCGAGAAAAAATGTTGAAGAAGGAAGTTATCCCAGAATTGACTCGTGTAACAAATATACAAATAACGACCGAAAACAAGTACAATAACTCGAATATTACTAAGCAGCAACACATTATTGTCGGAAAACATGATGAAAAATGCGATTAATTTTGATAGACGGTGGCCTCCAGAAAATTCAAACGAACAAACATCCCTTGAAGATAACTTTATTTTATTTTGGGAAACATTTGGATATTGCCTTAGGATGATACCATAACATTTTGGGCTCATTCTGACACTTCCAATGTTGCCTATAGGTTACAATTGCGCAATTATTTGTTTACATGACAACGGGAAATTTTTTAACCCAAGATAGTATGCAGAAGAAAATACACGGAGGCATCTGATTGGATGTTGGAGTTATGAAAATAGCAAAATTAAAAATTATAGACATTATTTATTGAAAATGTTCGATATTTGGACGGACATTTTTAAGAGCCTGAAAATTGAGCTTAAAACGATTAAAGAGGGAGGTTAGAAATTTTGTGAGTGCCATTTAAATGTCATTATTTCAACCAAAATTTTCGGTCATTTTTGCTGCATGACCTATACTTTTTTATTTGTTAATAATGAAGTTTTTCATTTCAATTTACACAAAAAACTGTTTTCCGGGGGGAAATTTTTGAGGTTTTTCGCACAAATGAACTTAATTGCCAGGGGTACCATATGGGAAATGCATTGTAAATAATTGCGCTTTTGTAACCTATATGGAACTGAGATTTCTTCCAGAATACTTGATTTATTGACTCATTTTTAATTCTAAAATTTGAATTCGTCACAGAATGTCAAGTTATGTACAAATTGTTTATTAATAACGATTTGTTAAAAAATTACAGCCTGTTTCTAAAATATACGTATTTTTTCATAGGAAATCTAGGGTGGGCTACTATGACGAGTTTGTGCGGTCTTTTAGGCAAAAATTGTTGCTGACGTTTTTGGGGGAAATTGTTTAATACATTCAAATGCAGCGTTTGACATCAAAAACACATATTTTATGCTAGGATTAAGTCTCTTAGCCGACTTTTTTTGTTTTGACCTCTTTTCAGCCAAATTGAATTTTTGGGGTTTTAAGCATTTTAATATGTTGTATCCATGAATGACATCGCCTTTGTTGACTTTGAATGCAGTTGGCTTTAATGGGACTGCTTCTGACATAAGGACATAAAATAGGACTCACCAAGTATTATCATAAGTAAAACCACATTTAGTCTGTTTCAAAAATGTGGTTTTTCACAGATTTTACGAAAAATTCGTTTTCGGCCTTCAGAAATTTATTCGAGAAAAAATGTTGAAGAAGAAAGTTATCCCAGAATTGACTCGTGTAACAAATATACAAATAACGACCGAAAACAAGTACAATAACTCGAATATTACTAAGCAGCAACACATTATTGTCGGAAAACATGATGAAAAATGCGATTAATTTTGATAGACGGTGGCCTCCAGAAAATTCAAACGAACAAACATCCCTTGAAGATAACTTTATTTTATTTTGGGAAACATTTGGATATTGCCTTAGGATGATACTATAACATTTTGGGCTCATTCTGACACTTCCAATGTTGCCTATAGGTTACAATTGCGCAATTATTTGTTTACATGACAACGGGAAATTTTTTTAACCCAAGATAGTATGCAGAAGAAAATACACGGAGGCATCTGATTGGATGTTGGAGTTATGAAAATAGCAAAATTAAAAATTATAGACATTATTTATTGAAAATGTTCGATATTTGGACGGACATTTTTAAGAGCCTTGAAAATTGAGCTTAAAACGATTAAAGAGGGAGGTTAGAACTTTGTGAGTGCCATTTAAATGTCATTATTTCAACCAAAATTTTCGGTCATTTTTGCTGCATGACCTATACTTTTTTATTTGTTAATAATGAAGTTTTTCATTTCAATTTACACAAAAAACTGTTTTCCGGGGGGAAATTTTTGAGGTTTTTCGCACAAATGAACTTAATTGCCAGGGGTACCATATGGGAAATGCATTGTAAATAATTGCGCTTTTGTAACCTATATGGAACTGAGATTTCTTCCAGAATACTTGATTTATTGACTCATTTTTAATTCTAAAATTTGAATTCGTCACAGAATGTCAAGTTATGTACAAATTGTTTATTAATAACGATTTGTTAAAAAATTACAGCCTGTTTCTAAAATATACGTATTTTTTCATAGGAAATCTAGGGTGGGCTACTATGACAGTTTGTGCGGTCTTTTAGGCAAAAATTGTTGCTGACGTTTTTGGGGGAAATTGTTTAATACATTCAAATGCAGCGTTTGACATCAAAAACACATATTTTATGCTAGGATTAAGTCTCTTAGCCGACTTTTTTTTGTTTTGACCTCTTTCAGCCAAATTGAATTTTTGGGGTTTTAAGCATTTTAGTATGTTGTATCCATGAATGACATCGCCTTTGTTGACTTTGAATGCAGTTGGCTTTAATGGGACTGCTTCTGACATAAGGACATAAAATAGGACTCACCAAGTATTATCATAGCTAGCTATAGTCTGTTTCAAAAATGTGGTTTTTCACAGATTTTACGAAAAATTCGTTTTCGGCCTTCAGAAATTTATTCGAGAAAAAATGTTGAAGAAGAAAGTTATCCCAGAATTGACTCGTGTAACAAATATACAAATAACGACCGAAAACAAGTACAATAACTCGAATATTACTAAGCAGCAACACATTATTGTCGGAAAACATGATGAAAAATGCGATTAATTTTGATAGACGGTGGCCTCCAGAAAATTCAAACGAACAAACATCCCTTGAAGATAACTTTATTTTATTTTGGGAAACATTTGGATATTGCCTTAGGATGATACCATAACATTTTGGGCTCATTCTGACACTTCCAATGTTGCCTATAGGTTACAATTGCGCAATTATTTGTTTACATGACAACGGGAAATTTTTTAACCCAAGATAGTATGCAGAAGAAAATACACGGAGGCATCTGATTGGATGTTGGAGTTATGAAAATAGCAAAATTAAAAATTATAGACATTATTTATTGAAAATGTTCGATATTTGGACGGACATTTTTAAGAGCCTGAAAATTGAGCTTAAAACGATTAAAGAGGGAGGTTAGAAATTTTGTGAGTGCCATTTAAATGTCATTATTTCAACCAAAATTTTCGGTCATTTTTGCTGCATGACCTATACTTTTTTATTTGTTAATAATGAAGTTTTTCATTTCAATTTACACAAAAAACTGTTTTCCGGGGGGAAATTTTTGAGGTTTTTCGCACAAATGAACTTAATTGCCAGGGGTACCATATGGGAAATGCATTGTAAATAATTGCGCTTTTGTAACCTATATGGAACTGAGATTTCTTCCAGAATACTTGATTTATTGACTCATTTTTAATTCTAAAATTTGAATTCGTCACAGAATGTCAAGTTATGTACAAATTGTTTATTAATAACGATTTGTTAAAAAATTACAGCCTGTTTCTAAAATATACGTATTTTTTCATAGGAAATCTAGGGTGGGCTACTATGACGAGTTTGTGCGGTCTTTTAGGCAAAAATTGTTGCTGACGTTTTTGGGGGAAATTGTTTAATACATTCAAATGCAGCGTTTGACATCAAAAACACATATTTTATGCTAGGATTAAGTCTCTTAGCCGACTTTTTTTGTTTTGACCTCTTTTCAGCCAAATTGAATTTTTGGGGTTTTAAGCATTTTAGTATGTTGTATCCATGAATGACATCGCCTTTGTTGACTTTGAATGCAGTTGGCTTTAATGGGACTGCTTCTGACATAAGGACATAAAATAGGACTCACCAAGTATTATCATAAGTAAAACCACATTTAGTCTGTTTCAAAAATGTGGTTTTTCACAGATTTTACGAAAAATTCGTTTTCGGCCTTCAGAAATTTATTCGAGAAAAAATGTTGAAGAAGAAAGTTATCCCAGAATTGACTCGTGTAACAAATATACAAATAACGACCGAAAACAAGTACAATAACTCGAATATTACTAAGCAGCAACACATTATTGTCGGAAAACATGATGAAAAATGCGATTAATTTTGATAGACGGTGGCCTCCAGAAAATTCAAACGAACAAACATCCCTTGAAGATAACTTTATTTTATTTTGGGAAACATTTGGATATTGCCTTAGGATGATACTATAACATTTTGGGCTCATTCTGACACTTCCAATGTTGCCTATAGGTTACAATTGCGCAATTATTTGTTTACATGACAACGGGAAATTTTTTTAACCCAAGATAGTATGCAGAAGGAAATACACGGAGGCATCTGATTGGATGTTGGAGTTATGAAAATAGCAAAATTAAAAATTATAGACATTATTTATTGAAAATGTTCGATATTTGGACGGACATTTTTAAGAGCCTTGAAAATTGAGCTTAAAACGATTAAAGAGGGAGGTTAGAACTTTGTGAGTGCCATTTAAATGTCATTATTTCAACCAAAATTTTCGGTCATTTTTGCTGCATGACCTATACTTTTTTATTTGTTAATAATGAAGTTTTTCATTTCAATTTACACAAAAAACTGTTTTCCGGGGGGAAATTTTTGAGGTTTTTCGCACAAATGAACTTAATTGCCAGGGGTACCATATGGGAAATGCATTGTAAATAATTGCGCTTTTGTAACCTATATGGAACTGAGATTTCTTCCAGAATACTTGATTTATTGACTCATTTTTAATTCTAAAATTTTAATTCGTCACAGAATGTCAAGTTATGTACAAATTGTTTATTAATAACGATTTGTTAAAAAATTACAGCCTGTTTCTAAAATATACGTATTTTTTCATAGGAAATCTAGGGTGGGCTACTATGACAGTTTGTGCGGTCTTTTAGGCAAAAATTGTTGCTGACGTTTTTGGGGGAAATTGTTTAATACATTCAAATGCAGCGTTTGACATCAAAAACACATATTTTATGCTAGGATTAAGTCTCTTAGCCGACTTTTTTTGTTTTGACCTCTTTTCAGCCAAATTGAATTTTTGGGGTTTTAAGCATTTTAGTATGTTGTATCCATGAATGACATCGCCTTTGTTGACTTTGAATGCAGTTGGCTTTAATGGGACTGCTTCTGACATAAGGACATAAAATAGGACTCACCAAGTATTATCATAAGTAAAACCACATTTAGTCTGTTTCAAAAATGTGGTTTTTCACAGATTTTACGAAAAATTCGTTTTCGGCCTTCAGAAATTTATTCGAGAAAAAATGTTGAAGAAGAAAGTTATCCCAGAATTGACTCGTGTAACAAATATACAAATAACGACCGAAAACAAGTACAATAACTCGAATATTACTAAGCAGCAACACATTATTGTCGGAAAACATGATGAAAAATGCGATTAATTTTGATAGACGGTGGCCTCCAGAAAATTCAAACGAACAAACATCCCTTGAAGATAACTTTATTTTATTTTGGGAAACATTTGGATATTGCCTTAGGATGATACTATAACATTTTGGGCTCATTCTGACACTTCCAATGTTGCCTATAGGTTACAATTGCGCAATTATTTGTTTACATGACAACGGGAAATTTTTTAACCCAAGATAGTATGCAGAAGAAAATACACGGAGGCATCTGATTGGATGTTGGAGTTATGAAAATAGCAAAATTAAAAATTATAGACATTATTTATTGAAAATGTTCGATATTTGGACGGACATTTTTAAGAGCCTTGAAAATTGAGCTTAAAACGATTAAAGAGGGAGGTTAGAACTTTGTGAGTGCCATTTAAATGTCATTATTTCAACCAAAATTTTCGGTCATTTTTGCTGCATGACCTATACTTTTTTATTTGTTAATAATGAAGTTTTTCATTTCAATTTACACAAAAAACTGTTTTCCGGGGGGAAATTTTTGAGGTTTTTCGCACAAATGAACTTAATTGCCAGGGGTACCATATGGGAAATGCATTGTAAATAATTGCGCTTTTGTAACCTATATGGAACTGAGATTTCTTCCAGAATACTTGATTTATTGACTCATTTTTAATTCTAAAATTTTAATTCGTCACAGAATGTCAAGTTATGTACAAATTGTTTATTAATAACGATTTGTTAAAAAATTACAGCCTGTTTCTAAAATATACGTATTTTTTCATAGGAAATCTAGGGTGGGCTACTATGACAGTTTGTGCGGTCTTTTAGGCAAAAATTGTTGCTGACGTTTTTGGGGGAAATTGTTTAATACATTCAAATGCAGCGTTTGACATCAAAAACACATATTTTATGCTAGGATTAAGTCTCTTAGCCGACTTTTTTTTGTTTTGACCTCTTTCAGCCAAATTGAATTTTTGGGGTTTTAAGCATTTTAGTA
Organism: Limnoperna fortunei; assembly: GCA_944474755.1. Lineage (NCBI taxonomy): Eukaryota > Metazoa > Mollusca > Bivalvia > Mytilida > Modiolidae > Limnoperna > Limnoperna fortunei. Next base: position 24,234,959 of record OX104116.1, read on the forward strand.
TGTTGTATCCATGAATGACATCGCCTTTGTTGACTTTGAATGCAGTTGGCTTTAATGGGACTGCTTCTGACATAAGGACATAAAATAGGACTCACCAAGTATTATCATAGCTAGCTATAGTCTGTTTCAAAAATGTGGTTTTTCACAGATTTTACGAAAAATTCGTTTTCGGCCTTCAGAAATTTATTCGAGAAAAAATGTTGAAGAAGAAAGTTATCCCAGAATTGACTCGTGTAACAAATATACAAATAACGACCGAAAACAAGTACAATAACTCGAATATTACTAAGCAGCAACACATTATTGTCGGAAAACATGATGAAAAATGCGATTAATTTTGATAGACGGTGGCCTCCAGAAAATTCAAACGAACAAACATCCCTTGAAGATAACTTTATTTTATTTTGGGAAACATTTGGATATTGCCTTAGGATGATACCATAACATTTTGGGCTCATTCTGACACTTCCAATGTTGCCTATAGGTTACAATTGCGCAATTATTTGTTTACATGACAACGGGAAATTTTTTAACCCAAGATAGTATGCAGAAGAAAATACACGGAGGCATCTGATTGGATGTTGGAGTTATGAAAATAGCAAAATTAAAAATTATAGACATTATTTATTGAAAATGTTCGATATTTGGACGGACATTTTTAAGAGCCTGAAAATTGAGCTTAAAACGATTAAAGAGGGAGGTTAGAAATTTTGTGAGTGCCATTTAAATGTCATTATTTCAACCAAAATTTTCGGTCATTTTTGCTGCATGACCTATACTTTTTTATTTGTTAATAATGAAGTTTTTCATTTCAATTTACACAAAAAACTGTTTTCCGGGGGGAAATTTTTGAGGTTTTTCGCACAAATGAACTTAATTGCCAGGGGTACCATATGGGAAATGCATTGTAAATAATTGCGCTTTTGTAACCTATATGGAACTGAGATTTCTTCCAGAATACTTGATTTATTGACTCATTTTTAATTCTAAAATTTGAATTCGTCACAGAATGTCAAGTTATGTACAAATTGTTTATTAATAACGATTTGTTAAAAAATTACAGCCTGTTTCTAAAATATACGTATTTTTTCATAGGAAATCTAGGGTGGGCTACTATGACGAGTTTGTGCGGTCTTTTAGGCAAAAATTGTTGCTGACGTTTTTGGGGGAAATTGTTTAATACATTCAAATGCAGCGTTTGACATCAAAAACACATATTTTATGCTAGGATTAAGTCTCTTAGCCGACTTTTTTTGTTTTGACCTCTTTTCAGCCAAATTGAATTTTTGGGGTTTTAAGCATTTTAGTATGTTGTATCCATGAATGACATCGCCTTTGTTGACTTTGAATGCAGTTGGCTTTAATGGGACTGCTTCTGACATAAGGACATAAAATAGGACTCACCAAGTATTATCATAAGTAAAACCACATTTAGTCTGTTTCAAAAATGTGGTTTTTCACAGATTTTACGAAAAATTCGTTTTCGGCCTTCAGAAATTTATTCGAGAAAAAATGTTGAAGAAGAAAGTTATCCCAGAATTGACTCGTGTAACAAATATACAAATAACGACCGAAAACAAGTACAATAACTCGAATATTACTAAGCAGCAACACATTATTGTCGGAAAACATGATGAAAAATGCGATTAATTTTGATAGACGGTGGCCTCCAGAAAATTCAAACGAACAAACATCCCTTGAAGATAACTTTATTTTATTTTGGGAAACATTTGGATATTGCCTTAGGATGATACTATAACATTTTGGGCTCATTCTGACACTTCCAATGTTGCCTATAGGTTACAATTGCGCAATTATTTGTTTACATGACAACGGGAAATTTTTTTAACCCAAGATAGTATGCAGAAGAAAATACACGGAGGCATCTGATTGGATGTTGGAGTTATGAAAATAGCAAAATTAAAAATTATAGACATTATTTATTGAAAATGTTCGATATTTGGACGGACATTTTTAAGAGCCTTGAAAATTGAACTTAAAACGATTAAAGAGGGAGGTTAGAAATTTTGTGAGTGCCATTTAAATGTCATTATTTCAACCAAAATTTTCGGTCATTTTTGCTGCATGACCTATACTTTTTTATTTGTTAATAATGAAGTTTTTCATTTCAATTTACACAAAAAACTGTTTTCCGGGGGGAAATTTTTGAGGTTTTTCGCACAAATGAACTTAATTGCCAGGGGTACCATATGGGAAATGCATTGTAAATAATTGCGCTTTTGTAACCTATATGGAACTGAGATTTCTTCCAGAATACTTGATTTATTGACTCATTTTTAATTCTAAAATTTGAATTCGTCACAGAATGTCAAGTTATGTACAAATTGTTTATTAATAACGATTTGTTAAAAAATTACAGCCTGTTTCTAAAATATACGTATTTTTTCATAGGAAATCTAGGGTGGGCTACTATGACAGTTTGTGCGGTCTTTTAGGCAAAAATTGTTGCTGACGTTTTTGGGGGAAATTGTTTAATACATTCAAATGCAGCGTTTGACATCAAAAACACATATTTTATGCTAGGATTAAGTCTCTTAGCCGACTTTTTTTTGTTTTGACCTCTTTCAGCCAAATTGAATTTTTGGGGTTTTAAGCATTTTAGTATGTTGTATCCATGAATGACATCGCCTTTGTTGACTTTGAATGCAGTTGGCTTTAATGGGACTGCTTCTGACATAAGGACATAAAATAGGACTCACCAAGTATTATCATAGCTAGCTATAGTCTGTTTCAAAAATGTGGTTTTTCACAGATTTTACGAAAAATTCGTTTTCGGCCTTCAGAAATTTATTCGAGAAAAAATGTTGAAGAAGAAAGTTATCCCAGAATTGACTCGTGTAACAAATATACAAATAACGACCGAAAACAAGTACAATAACTCGAATATTACTAAGCAGCAACACATTATTGTCGGAAAACATGATGAAAAATGCGATTAATTTTGATAGACGGTGGCCTCCAGAAAATTCAAACGAACAAACATCCCTTGAAGATAACTTTATTTTATTTTGGGAAACATTTGGATATTGCCTTAGGATGATACCATAACATTTTGGGCTCATTCTGACACTTCCAATGTTGCCTATAGGTTACAATTGCGCAATTATTTGTTTACATGACAACGGGAAATTTTTTAACCCAAGATAGTATGCAGAAGAAAATACACGGAGGCATCTGATTGGATGTTGGAGTTATGAAAATAGCAAAATTAAAAATTATAGACATTATTTATTGAAAATGTTCGATATTTGGACGGACATTTTTAAGAGCCTTGAAAATTGAGCTTAAAACGATTAAAGAGGGAGGTTAGAAATTTTGTGAGTGCCATTTAAATGTCATTATTTCAACCAAAATTTTCGGTCATTTTTGCTGCATGACCTATACTTTTTTATTTGTTAATAATGAAGTTTTTCATTTCAATTTACACAAAAAACTGTTTTCCGGGGGGAAATTTTTGAGGTTTTTCGCACAAATGAACTTAATTGCCAGGGGTACCATATGGGAAAAATGCATTGTAAATAATTGCGCTTTTGTAACCTATATGGAACTGAGATTTCTTCCAGAATACTTGATTTATTGACTCATTTTTAATTCTAAAATTTGAATTCGTCACAGAATGTCAAGTTATGTACAAATTGTTTATTAATAACGATTTGTTAAAAAAATACAGCCTGTTTCTAAAATATACGTATTTTTTCATAGGAAATCTAGGGTGGGCTACTATGACGAGTTTGTGCGGTCTTTTAGGCAAAAATTGTTGCTGACGTTTTTGGGGGAAATTGTTTAATACATTCAAATGCAGCGTTTGGCATCAAAAACACATATTTTATGCTAGGATTAAGTCTCTTAGCCGACTTTTTTTGTTTTGACCTCTTTTCAGCCAAATTGAATTTTTGGGGTTTTAAGCATTTTAGTATGTTGTATCCATGAATGACATCGCCTTTGTTGACTTTGAATGCAGTTGGCTTTAATGGGACTGCTTCTGACATAAGGACATAAAATAGGACTCACCAAGTATTATCATAGCTAGCTATAGTCTGTTTCAAAAATGTGGTTTTTCACAGATTTTACGAAAAATTCGTTTTCGGCCTTCAGAAATTTATTGGAGAAAAAATGTTGAAGAAGAAAGTTATCCCAGAATTGACTCGTGTAACAAATATACAAATAACGACCGAAAACAAGTACAATAACTCGAATATTACTAAGCAGCAACACATTATTGTCGGAAAACATGATGAAAAATGCGATTAATTTTGATAGACGGTGGCCTCCAGAAAATTCAAACGAACAAACATCCCTTGAAGATAACTTTATTTTATTTTGGGAAACATTTGGATATTGCCTTAGGATGATACCATAACATTTTGGGCTCATTCTGACACTTCCAATGTTGCCTATATGGAACTGAGATTTCTTCCAGAATACTTGATTTATTGACTCATTTTTAATTCTAAAATTTGAATTCGTCACAGAATGTCAAGTTATGTACAAATTGTTTATTAATAACGATTTGTTAAAAAATTACAGCCTGTTTCTAAAATATACGTATTTTTTCATAGGAAATCTAGGGTGGGCTACTATGACGAGTTTGTGCGGTCTTTTAGGCAAAAATTGTTGCTGACGTTTTTGGGGGAAATTGTTTAATACATTCAAATGCAGCGTTTGACATCAAAAACACATATTTTATGCTAGGATTAAGTCTCTTAGCCGACTTTTTTTGTTTTGACCTCTTTTCAGCCAAATTGAATTTTTGGGGTTTAAGCATTTTAGTATGTTGTATCCATGAATGACATCGCCTTTGTTGACTTTGAATGCAGTTGGCTTTAATGGGACTGCTTCTGACATAAGGACATAAAATAGGACTCACCAAGTATTATCATAAGTAAAACCACATTTAGTCTGTTTCAAAAATGTGGTTTTTCACAGATTTTACGAAAATTCGTTTTCGGCCTTCAGAAATTTATTCGAGAAAAAATGTTGAAGAAGAAAGTTATCCCAGAATTGACTCGTGTAACAAATATACAAATAACGACCGAAAACAAGTACAATAACTCGAATATTACTAAGCAGCAACACATTATTGTCGGAAAACATGATGAAAAATGCGATTAATTTTGATAGACGGTGGCCTCCAGAAAATTCAAACGAACAAACATCCCTTGAAGATAACTTTATTTTATTTTGGGAAACATTTGGATATTGCCTTAGGATGATACTATAACATTTTGGGCTCATTCTGACACTTCCAATGTTGCCTATAGGTTACAATTGCGCAATTATTTGTTTACATGACAACGGGAAATTTTTTTAACCCAAGATAGTATGCAGAAGAAAATACACGGAGGCATCTGATTGGATGTTGGAGTTATGAAAATAGCAAAATTAAAAATTATAGACATTATTTATTGAAAATGTTCGATATTTGGACGGACATTTTTAAGAGCCTTGAAAATTGAACTTAAAACGATTAAAGAGGGAGGTTAGAAATTTTGTGAGTGCCATTTAAATGTCATTATTTCAACCAAAATTTTCGGTCATTTTTGCTGCATGACCTATACTTTTTTATTTGTTAATAATGAAGTTTTTCATTTCAATTTACACAAAAAACTGTTTTCCGGGGGGAAATTTTGAGGTTTTTCGCACAAATGAACTTAATTGCCAGGGGTACCATATGGGAAATGCATTGTAAATAATTGCGCTTTTGTAACCTATATGGAACTGAGATTTCTTCCAGAATACTTGATTTATTGACTCATTTTTAATTCTAAAATTTGAATTCGTCACAGAATGTCAAGTTATGTACAAATTGTTTATTAATAACGATTTGTTAAAAAATTACAGCCTGTTTCTAAAATATACGTATTTTTTCATAGGAAATCTAGGGTGGGCTACTATGACAGTTTGTGCGGTCTTTTAGGCAAAAATTGTTGCTGACGTTTTTGGGGGAAATTGTTTAATACATTCAAATGCAGCGTTTGACATCAAAAACACATATTTTATGCTAGGATTAAGTCTCTTAGCCGACTTTTTTTTGTTTTGACCTCTTTCAGCCAAATTGAATTTTTGGGGTTTTAAGCATTTTAGTATGTTGTATCCATGAATGACATCGCCTTTGTTGACTTTGAATGCAGTTGGCTTTAATGGGACTGCTTCTGACATAAGGACATAAAATAGGACTCACCAAGTATTATCATAGCTAGCTATAGTCTGTTTCAAAAATGTGGTTTTTCACAGATTTTACGAAAAATTCGTTTTCGGCCTTCAGAAATTTATTCGAGAAAAAATGTTGAAGAAGAAAGTTATCCCAGAATTGACTCGTGTAACAAATATACAAATAACGACCGAAAACAAGTACAATAACTCGAATATTACTAAGCAGCAACACATTATTGTCGGAAAACATGATGAAAAATGCGATTAATTTTGATAGACGGTGGCCTCCAGAAAATTCAAACGAACAAACATCCCTTGAAGATAACTTTATTTTATTTTGGGAAACATTTGGATATTGCCTTAGGATGATACCATAACATTTTGGGCTCATTCTGACACTTCCAATGTTGCCTATAGGTTACAATTGCGCAATTATTTGTTTACATGACAACGGGAAATTTTTTAACCCAAGATAGTATGCAGAAGAAAATACACGGAGGCATCTGATTGGATGTTGGAGTTATGAAAATAGCAAAATTAAAAATTATAGACATTATTTATTGAAAATGTTCGATATTTGGACGGACATTTTTAAGAGCCTTGAAAATTGAGCTTAAAACGATTAAAGAGGGAGGTTAGAAATTTTGTGAGTGCCATTTAAATGTCATTATTTCAACCAAAATTTTCGGTCATTTTTGCTGCATGACCTATACTTTTTTATTTGTTAATAATGAAGTTTTTCATTTCAATTTACACAAAAAACTGTTTTCCGGGGGGAAATTTTTGAGGTTTTTCGCACAAATGAACTTAATTGCCAGGGGTACCATATGGGAAATGCATTGTAAATAATTGCGCTTTTGTAACCTATATGGAACTGAGATTTCTTCCAGAATACTTGATTTATTGACTCATTTTTAATTCTAAAATTTGAATTCGTCACAGAATGTCAAGTTATGTACAAATTGTTTATTAATAACGATTTGTTAAAAAAATACAGCCTGTTTCTAAAATATACGTATTTTTTCATAGGAAATCTAGGGTGGGCTACTATGACGAGTTTGTGCGGTCTTTTAGGCAAAAATTGTTGCTGACGTTTTTGGGGGAAATTGTTTAATACATTCAAATGCAGCGTTTGGCATCAAAAACACATATTTTATGCTAGGATTAAGTCTCTTAGCCGACTTTTTTTGTTTTGACCTCTTTCAGCCAAATTGAATTTTTGGGGTTTTAAGCATTTTAGTATGTTGTATCCATGAATGACATCGCCTTTGTTGACTTTGAATGCAGTTGGCTTTAATGGGACTGCTTCTGACATAAGGACATAAAATAGGACTCACCAAGTATTATCATAGCTAGCTATAGTCTGTTTCAAAAATGTGGTTTTTCACAGATTTTACGAAAAATTCGTTTTCGGCCTTCAGAAATTTATTGGAGAAAAAATGTTGAAGAAGAAAGTTATCCCAGAATTGACTCGTGTAACAAATATACAAATAACGACCGAAAACAAGTACAATAACTCGAATATTACTAAGCAGCAACACATTATTGTCGGAAAACATGATGAAAAATGCGATTAATTTTGATAGACGGTGGCCTCCAGAAAATTCAAACGAACAAACATCCCTTGAAGATAACTTTATTTTATTTTGGGAAACATTTGGATATTGCCTTAGGATGATACCATAACATTTTGGGCTCATTCCTGACACTTCCAATGTTGCCTATATGGAACTGAGATTTCTTCCAGAATACTTGATTTATTGACTCATTTTTAATTCTAAAATTTGAATTCGTCACAGAATGTCAAGTTATGTACAAATTGTTTATTAATAACGATTTGTTAAAAAATTACAGCCTGTTTCTAAAATATACGTATTTTTTCATAGGAAATCTAGGGTGGGCTACTATGACGAGTTTGTGCGGTCTTTTAGGCAAAAATTGTTGCTGACGTTTTTGGGGGAAATTGTTTAATACATTCAAATGCAGCGTTTGACATCAAAAACACATATTTTATGCTAGGATTAAGTCTCTTAGCCGACTTTTTTTGTTTTGACCTCTTTTCAGCCAAATTGAATTTTTGGGGTTTTAAGCATTTTAGTATGTTGTATCCATGAATGACATCGCCTTTGTTGACTTTGAATGCAGTTGGCTTTAATGGGACTGCTTCTGACATAAGGACATAAAATAGGACTCACCAAGTATTATCATAAGTAAAAACCACATTTAGTCTGTTTCAAAAATGTGGTTTTTCACAGATTTTACGAAAAATTCGTTTTCGGCCTTCAGAAATTTATTCGAGAAAAAATGTTGAAGAAGAAAGTTATCCCAGAATTGACTCGTGTAACAAATATACAAATAACGACCGAAAACAAGTACAATAACTCGAATATTACTAAGCAGCAACACATTATTGTCGGAAAACATGATGAAAAATGCGATTAATTTTGATAGACGGTGGCCTCCAGAAAATTCAAACGAACAAACATCCCTTGAAGATAACTTTATTTTATTTTGGGAAACATTTGGATATTGCCTTAGGATGATACCATAACATTTTGGGCTCATTCTGACACTTCCAATGTTGCCTATAGGTTACAATTGCGCAATTATTTGTTTACATGACAACGGGAAATTTTTTAACCCAAGATAGTATGCAGAAGAAAATACACGGAGGCATCTGATTGGATGTTGGAGTTATGAAAATAGCAAAATTAAAAATTATAGACATTATTTATTGAAAATGTTCGATATTTGGACGGACATTTTTAAGAGCCTGAAAATTGAGCTTAAAACGATTAAAGAGGGAGGTTAGAAATTTTGTGAGTGCCATTTAAATGTCATTATTTCAACCAAAATTTTCGGTCATTTTTGCTGCATGACCTATACTTTTTTATTTGTTAATAATGAAGTTTTTCATTTCAATTTACACAAAAAACTGTTTTCCGGGGGGAAATTTTTGAGGTTTTTCGCACAAATGAACTTAATTGCCAGGGGTACCATATGGGAAATGCATTGTAAATAATTGCGCTTTTGTAACCTATATGGAACTGAGATTTCTTCCAGAATACTTGATTTATTGACTCATTTTTAATTCTAAAATTTGAATTCGTCACAGAATGTCAAGTTATGTACAAATTGTTTATTAATAACGATTTGTTAAAAAATTACAGCCTGTTTCTAAAATATACGTATTTTTTCATAGGAAATCTAGGGTGGGCTACTATGACGAGTTTGTGCGGTCTTTTAGGCAAAAATTGTTGCTGACGTTTTTGGGGGAAATTGTTTAATACATTCAAATGCAGCGTTTGACATCAAAAACACATATTTTATGCTAGGATTAAGTCTCTTAGCCGACTTTTTTTGTTTTGACCTCTTTTCAGCCAAATTGAATTTTTGGGGTTTTAAGCATTTTAGTATGTTGTATCCATGAATGACATCGCCTTTGTTGACTTTGAATGCAGTTGGCTTTAATGGGACTGCTTCTGACATAAGGACATAAAATAGGACTCACCAAGTATTATCATAAGTAAAACCACATTTAGTCTGTTTCAAAAATGTGGTTTTTCACAGATTTTACGAAAAATTCGTTTTCGGCCTTCAGAAATTTATTCGAGAAAAAATGTTGAAGAAGAAAGTTATCCCAGAATTGACTCGTGTAACAAATATACAAATAACGACCGAAAACAAGTACAATAACTCGAATATTACTAAGCAGCAACACATTATTGTCGGAAAACATGATGAAAAATGCGATTAATTTTGATAGACGGTGGCCTCCAGAAAATTCAAACGAACAAACATCCCTTGAAGATAACTTTATTTTATTTTGGGAAACATTTGGATATTGCCTTAGGATGATACTATAACATTTTGGGCTCATTCTGACACTTCCAATGTTGCCTATAGGTTACAATTGCGCAATTATTTGTTTACATGACAACGGGAAATTTTTTTAACCCAAGATAGTATGCAGAAGAAAATACACGGAGGCATCTGATTGGATGTTGGAGTTATGAAAATAGCAAAATTAAAAATTATAGACATTATTTATTGAAAATGTTCGATATTTGGACGGACATTTTTAAGAGCCTTGAAAATTGAACTTAAAACGATTAAAGAGGGAGGTTAGAAATTTTGTGAGTGCCATTTAAATGTCATTATTTCAACCAAAATTTTCGGTCATTTTTGCTGCATGACCTATACTTTTTTATTTGTTAATAATGAAGTTTTTCATTTCAATTTACACAAAAAACTGTTTTCCGGGGGGAAATTTTTGAGGTTTTTCGCACAAATGAACTTAATTGCCAGGGGTACCATATGGGAAATGCATTGTAAATAATTGCGCTTTTGTAACCTATATGGAACTGAGATTTCTTCCAGAATACTTGATTTATTGACTCATTTTTAATTCTAAAATTTGAATTCGTCACAGAATGTCAAGTTATGTACAAATTGTTTATTAATAACGATTTGTTAAAAAATTACAGCCTGTTTCTAAAATATACGTATTTTTTCATAGGAAATCTAGGGTGGGCTACTATGACAGTTTGTGCGGTCTTTTAGGCAAAAATTGTTGCTGACGTTTTTGGGGGAAATTGTTTAATACATTCAAATGCAGCGTTTGACATCAAAAACACATATTTTATGCTAGGATTAAGTCTCTTAGCCGACTTTTTTTTGTTTTGACCTCTTTCAGCCAAATTGAATTTTTGGGGTTTTAAGCATTTTAGTATGTTGTATCCATGAATGACATCGCCTTTGTTGACTTTGAATGCAGTTGGCTTTAATGGGACTGCTTCTGACATAAGGACATAAAATAGGACTCACCAAGTATTATCATAGCTAGCTATAGTCTGTTTCAAAAATGTGGTTTTTCACAGATTTTACGAAAAATTCGTTTTCGGCCTTCAGAAATTTATTCGAGAAAAAATGTTGAAGAAGAAAGTTATCCCAGAATTGACTCGTGTAACAAATATACAAATAACGACCGAAAACAAGTACAATAACTCGAATATTACTAAGCAGCAACACATTATTGTCGGAAAACATGATGAAAAATGCGATTAATTTTGATAGACGGTGGCCTCCAGAAAATTCAAACGAACAAACATCCCTTGAAGATAACTTTATTTTATTTTGGGAAACATTTGGATATTGCCTTAGGATGATACCATAACATTTTGGGCTCATTCTGACACTTCCAATGTTGCCTATAGGTTACAATTGCGCAATTATTTGTTTACATGACAACGGGAAATTTTTTAACCCAAGATAGTATGCAGAAGAAAATACACGGAGGCATCTGATTGGATGTTGGAGTTATGAAAATAGCAAAATTAAAAATTATAGACATTATTTATTGAAAATGTTCGATATTTGGACGGACATTTTTAAGAGCCTTGAAAATTGAGCTTAAAACGATTAAAGAGGGAGGTTAGAAATTTTGTGAGTGCCATTTAAATGTCATTATTTCAACCAAAATTTTCGGTCATTTTTGCTGCATGACCTATACTTTTTTATTTGTTAATAATGAAGTTTTTCATTTCAATTTACACAAAAAACTGTTTTCCGGGGGGAAATTTTTGAGGTTTTTCGCACAAATGAACTTAATTGCCAGGGGTACCATATGGGAAATGCATTGTAAATAATTGCGCTTTTGTAACCTATATGGAACTGAGATTTCTTCCAGAATACTTGATTTATTGACTCATTTTTAATTCTAAAATTTGAATTCGTCACAGAATGTCAAGTTATGTACAAATTGTTTATTAATAACGATTTGTTAAAAAAATACAGCCTGTTTCTAAAATATACGTATTTTTTCATAGGAAATCTAGGGTGGGCTACTATGACGAGTTTGTGCGGTCTTTTAGGCAAAAATTGTTGCTGACGTTTTTGGGGGAAATTGTTTAATACATTCAAATGCAGCGTTTGGCATCAAAAACACATATTTTATGCTAGGATTAAGTCTCTTAGCCGACTTTTTTTGTTTTGACCTCTTTTCAGCCAAATTGAATTTTTGGGGTTTTAAGCATTTTAGTATGTTGTATCCATGAATGACATCGCCTTTGTTGACTTTGAATGCAGTTGGCTTTAATGGGACTGCTTCTGACATAAGGACATAAAATAGGACTCACCAAGTATTATCATAGCTAGCTATAGTCTGTTTCAAAAATGTGGTTTTTCACAGATTTTACGAAAAATTCGTTTTCGGCCTTCAGAAATTTATTGGAGAAAAAATGTTGAAGAAGAAAGTTATCCCAGAATTGACTCGTGTAACAAATATACAAATAACGACCGAAAACAAGTACAATAACTCGAATATTACTAAGCAGCAACACATTATTGTCGGAAAACATGATGAAAAATGCGATTAATTTTGATAGACGGTGGCCTCCAGAAAATTCAAACGAACAAACATCCCTTGAAGATAACTTTATTTTATTTTGGGAAACATTTGGATATTGCCTTAGGATGATACCATAACATTTTGGGCTCATTCTGACACTTCCAATGTTGCCTATATGGAACTGAGATTTCTTCCAGAATACTTGATTTATTGACTCATTTTTAATTCTAAAATTTGAATTCGTCACAGAATGTCAAGTTATGTACAAATTGTTTATTAATAACGATTTGTTAAAAAATTACAGCCTGTTTCTAAAATATACGTATTTTTTCATAGGAAATCTAGGGTGGGCTACTATGACGAGTTTGTGCGGTCTTTTAGGCAAAAATTGTTGCTGACGTTTTTGGGGGAAATTGTTTAATACATTCAAATGCAGCGTTTGACATCAAAAACACATATTTTATGCTAGGATTAAGTCTCTTAGCCGACTTTTTTTGTTTTGACCTCTTTTCAGCCAAATTGAATTTTTGGGGTTTTAAGCATTTTAGTATGTTGTATCCATGAATGACATCGCCTTTGTTGACTTTGAATGCAGTTGGCTTTAATGGGACTGCTTCTGACATAAGGACATAAAATAGGACTCACCAAGTATTATCATAAGTAAAAACCACATTTAGTCTGTTTCAAAAATGTGGTTTTTCACAGATTTTACGAAAAATTCGTTTTCGGCCTTCAGAAATTTATTCGAGAAAAAATGTTGAAGAAGAAAGTTATCCCAGAATTGACTCGTGTAACAAATATACAAATAACGACCGAAAACAAGTACAATAACTCGAATATTACTAAGCAGCAACACATTATTGTCGGAAAACATGATGAAAAATGCGATTAATTTTGATAGACGGTGGCCTCCAGAAAATTCAAACGAACAAACATCCCTTGAAGATAACTTTATTTTATTTTGGGAAACATTTGGATATTGCCTTAGGATGATACCATAACATTTTGGGCTCATTCTGACACTTCCAATGTTGCCTATATGGAACTGAGATTTCTTCCAGAATACTTGATTTATTGACTCATTTTTAATTCTAAAATTTGAATTCGTCACAGAATGTCAAGTTATGTACAAATTGTTTATTAATAACGATTTGTTAAAAAATTACAGCCTGTTTCTAAAATATACGTATTTTTTCATAGGAAATCTAGGGTGGGCTACTATGACAGTTTGTGCGGTCTTTTAGGCAAAAATTGTTGCTGACGTTTTTGGGGGAAATTGTTTAATACATTCAAATGCAGCGTTTGACATCAAAAACACATATTTTATGCTAGGATTAAGTCTCTTAGCCGACTTTTTTTGTTTTGACCTCTTTTCAGCCAAATTGAATTTTTGGGGTTTTAAGCATTTTAGTATGTTGTATCCATGAATGACATCGCCTTTGTTGACTTTGAATGCAGTTGGCTTTAATGGGACTGCTTCTGACATAAGGACATAAAATAGGACTCACCAAGTATTATCATAGCTAGCTATAGTCTGTTTCAAAAATGTGGTTTTTCACAGATTTTACGAAAAATTCGTTTTCGGCCTTCAGAAATTTATTGGAGAAAAAATGTTGAAGAAAAAAGTTATCCCAGAATTGACTCGTGTAAAAAATATACAAATAACGACCGAAAACAAGTACAATAACTCGAATATTACTAAGCAGCAACACATTATTGTCGGAAAACATTATGAAAAATGCGATTAATTTTGATAGACGGTGGCCTCCAGAAAATTCAAACGAACAAACATCCCTTGAAGATAACTTTATTTTATTTTGGGAAACATTTGGATATTGCCTTAGGATGATACCATAACATTTTGGGCTCATTCTGACACTTCCAATGTTGCCTATATGGAACTGAGATTTCTTCCAGAATACTTGATTTATTGACTCATTTTTAATTCTAAAATTTGAATTCGTCACAGAATGTCAAGTTATGTACAAATTGTTTATTAATAACGATTTGTTAAAAAATTACAGCCTGTTTCTAAAATATACGTATTTTTTCATAGGAAATCTAGGGTGGGCTACTATGACAGTTTGTGCGGTCTTTTAGGCAAAAATTGTTGCTGACGTTTTTGGGGGAAATTGTTTAATACATTCAAATGCAGCGTTTGACATCAAAAACACATATTTTATGCTAGGATTAAGTCTCTTAGCCGACTTTTTTTGTTTTGACCTCTTTTCAGCCAAATTGAATTTTTGGGGTTTTAAGCATTTTAGTATGTTGTATCCATGAATGACATCGCCTTTGTTGACTTTGAATGCAGTTGGCTTTAATGGGACTGCTTCTGACATAAGGACATAAAATAGGACTCACCAAGTATTATCATAGCTAGCTATAGTCTGTTTCAAAAATGTGGTTTTTCACAGATTTTACGAAAAATTCGTTTTCGGCCTTCAGAAATTTATTGGAGAAAAAATGTTGAAGAAAAAAGTTATCCCAGAATTGACTCGTGTAAAAAATATACAAATAACGACCGAAAACAAGTACAATAACTCGAATATTACTAAGCAGCAACACATTATTGTCGGAAAACATGATGAAAAATGCGATTAATTTTGATAGACGGTGGCCTCCAGAAAATTCAAACCAACAAACATCCCTTAAAGATAACTTTATTTTATTTTGGGAAACATTTGGGTATTGCCTTAGGATGATACCATAACATTTTGGGCTCATTCTGACACTTCCAATGTTGCCTATAGGTTACAATTGCGCAATTATTTGTTTACATGACAACGGGAAATTTTTAACCCAAGATAGTATGCAGAAGAAAATACACGGAGGCATCTGATTGGATGTTGGAGTTATGAAAATAGCAAAATTAAAAATTATAGACATTATTTATTGAAAATGTTCGATATTTGGACGGACATTTTTAAGAGCCTTGAAAATTGAGCTTAAAACGATTAAAGAGGGAGGTTAGAAATTTTGTGAGTGCCATTCAAATGTCATTATTTCAACCAAAATTTTCGGTCATTTTTGCTGCATGACCTATACTTTTTTATTTGTTAATAATGAAGTTTTTCATTTCAATTTACACAAAAAACTGTTTTCCGGGGGGAAATTTTTGAGGTTTTTCGCACAAATGAACTTAATTGCCAGGGGTACCATATGGGAAATGCATTGTAAATAATTGCACTTTTGTAACCTATATGGAACTGAGATTTCTTCCAGAATACTTGATTTATTGACTCATTTTTAATTCTAAAATTTGAATTCGTCACAGAATGTCAAGTTATGTACAAATTGTTTATTAATAACGATTTGTTAAAAAATTACAGCCTGTTTCTAAAATATACGTATTTTTTCATAGGAAATCTAGGGTGGGCTACTATGACAGTTTGAGCGGTCTTTTAGGCAAAAATTGTTGCTGACGTTTTTGGGGGAAATTGTTTAATACAGTCAAATGCAGCGTTTGACATCAAAAACACATATTTTATGCTAGGATTAAGTCTCTTAGCCGACTATTTTTGTTTTGACCTCTTTTCAGCCAAATTGAATTTTTGGGGTTTTAAGCATTTTAGTATGTTGTATCCATGAATGACATCGCCTTTGTTGACTTTGAATGCAGTTGGCTTTAATGGGACTGCTTCTGACATAAGGACATAAAATAGGACTCACCAAGTATTATCATAGCTAGCTATAGTCTGTTTCAAAAATGTGGTTTTTCACAGATTTTACGAAAAATTCGTTTTCGGCCTTCAGAAATTTATTGGAGAAAAAATGTTGAAGAAGAAAGCTATCCCAGAATTGACTCGTGTAACAAATATACAAATAACGACCGAAAACAAGTACAATAACTCGAATATTACTAAGCAGCAACACATTATTGTCGGAAAACATGATGAAAAATGCGATTAATTTTGATAGACGGTGGCCTCCAGAAAATTCAAACGAACAAACATCCCTTGAAGATAACTTTATTTTATTTTGGGAAACATTTGGATATTGCCTTAGGATGATACCATAACATTTTGGGCTCATTCTGACACTTCCAATGTTGCCTATATGGAACTGAGATTTCTTCCAGAATACTTGATTTATTGACTCATTTTTAATTCTAAAATTTGAATTCGTCACAGAATGTCAAGTTATGTACAAATTGTTTATTAATAACGATTTGTTAAAAAATTACAGCCTGTTTCTAAAATATACGTATTTTTTCATAGGAAATCTAGGGTGGGCTACTATGACGAGTTTGTGCGGTCTTTTAGGCAAAAATTGTTGCTGACGTTTTTGGGGGAAATTGTTTAATACATTCAAATGCAGCGTTTGACACCAAAAACACATATTTTATGCTAGGATTAAGTCTCTTAGCCGACTTTTTTTGTTTTGACCTCTTTTCAGCCGAATTGAATTTTTGGGGTTTTAAGCATTTTAGTATGTTGTATCCATGAATGACATCGCCTTTGTTGACTTTGAATGCAGTTGGCTTTAATGGGACTGCTTCTGACATAAGGACATAAAATAGGACTCACCAAGTATTATCATAGCTAGCTATAGTCTGTTTCAAAAATGTGGTTTTTCACAGATTTTACGAAAAATTCGTTTTCGGCCTTCAGAAATTTATTCGAGAAAAAATGTTGAAGAAGAAAGTTATCCCAGAATTGACTCGTGTAACAAATATACAAATAACGACCGAAAACAAGTACAATAACTCGAATATTACTAAGCAGCAACACCTTGTTGTCGGAAAACATGATGAAAAATGCGATTAATTTTGATAGACGGTGGCCTCCAGAAAATTCAAACGAACAAACATCCCTTGAAGATAACTTTATTTTATTTTGGAAAACATTTGGATATTGCCTTAGGATGATACCATAACATTTTGGGCTCATTCTGACACTTCCAATGTTGCCTATAGAGGTTAAATATAAATATTGTCAACGGTAATTTTTAATCAGTGTTTTCATGGAAGATATTTACATACAATCGTTTATGTTTTGCAAATATCGAATAATCGGTATTATTACAATGACGAAACACAAAATTGCACTAACTTAAAATTTGATGTATATTAATTATATAATACCTCCGTTTGTAGATTGAATACCCAATGATCCATATCCATATTTGTTGCTAGCGATTACCCAAGTGAACCCTATTTTAGGAGCTGTATATCCACAAGCGCCATTTTCAAAGTCACATCCGATTGGCAGAATAGTCTTTGGAAATTGGTTTTCACATGCATTAGTTGTTGTAGTTGCTACAGAGCCTAAACATATGGAATATATTAGAAAATGTATAAACACGAATAAAACCAAATACTAGCGCATATTAAAACTGGCTAGAGTAAAAATAATTGTCATGTTTTTTGAACTAGGTATACTTCTCACTTACTATTTCTGATGACAGTTGTTAAGACAAATGCGTATATGGTATACCAATACATCATGTTTAATGAATATACATTTATTAATACATATTATCTATGATTGGTCATCCGAGATAAATTGATATATCCTCTGTACAAGGGCAAAGGTTTTTACAAATTTAATTTTAACATACTGTGATAAATAATGAGTTTGTGTGTCATTTCATAATTACGAACGTTATGTTGCCATGCATAATTTTCAATAGTATCTATTTTTTTCCATGTATATAAATTGCTTGAAATGATATAAAAAATTCTGAGAATTTCTATGGACAGAATATTTTCACAAACTTTTGTTATGCTTGGGATCGAGGTTGGTTACGTGCATCGAGGAAAAGGATTGCTCGGGGTTAAATTTAGTTGCTGTTTTATGTTTGTTCATTGTGGTGAAGCAGGAGTGTTTAAGGGAACATATTATATCTCGTATTCTGGTAAAACATTTGTCTTTGTCATACAGTACAGAGCTTGCAGCAGTAGTGTCAAACATGCCAATGTTTACATTTTGTCCTTCCTCCATTTTTCAACCTAAGGTAGATGAAATGCGAAATGTGAAAAGAACTGTAGGTAAGTAAGCTCAAATTGGTTATTCATCTCTAATTATATTCATAATATAGTTGGGATGTTATATTTATTTTTTGATATGCAAAATGAATGCAAATCATTTGTTTCAATCCAGACACTGACCAAACTATTCTTTATACCACAATGGAAGGCAAACAATATTCTAAAAAAAGATTTCTAGAATAATCTCATCACTACCCACTTTTCTGGGCTTGATTTTAATTTTTTATAATTCTATTCATGCTGTAATTTATTTATATTAAGTGCGTTGATTGGATAAAAACACTTAAATGGCGTCTTCTCAGATAATTTATATATCGATATTTCCTCTGAGCGGACTACTTTCAGTATCCAATGTAAACAAGATGGCGTCCTCCTATCGCATCGTCAAAGAGAGAGGACACTGTTTTCTCTGCCCCAATGATTTCCAATCAAATCGATTGAGATTTCAAATAAAATATAATATAAATACAATTTAGTGTTTCATTTAGTTTTTTTTTCCTTTCAATATCTACAGAACCGCGATTCCTTAGGTACTATGTTTTGCATACCCCTACGCTTTCCGGCCTAGGTACGTTTTGAGGTCTAGATTAGTTTTTGTAACTGTTTTTACTGTTTTAAAAATCCCAACGACTATTTCACAGAATTATAAGGATTAAACACTGGGTTTTAGGAAATTATCAATGTGTAAACTCCGGCGACTCACTCACAAACTAAATAAAGTCCTAAAACCCAGTGTTTAATCCTATATTAGTTCATTTCTACACTTTAAAACACAGTGTTTACATGTTTTTGTCAACAAATCTTGCTTCTCACTGTTCGTTAAGTAAGCTTTTTTGACAAATTACCAATATAAAAATAAGGCGGCTGGTAAGATAAAGATGAAAAACAAGAGATGGGTTTAACCTGGTCTCCTGGTGCAATATTTTTCATTGACGCAAGCTTCACTTCAAATATATTCGAAGGCCGCTTAGGCTAAAGAGGATATCATCGTCAGGGTACCAGAAAAGAGATGGGTTAAAACAAGAGTTTATCTTTTTCTGCGTGTCTCGCCGTTGAGCAATTTCAGAAATAAGTTTCTCACTAATCAGACAACGTGGTACCTATTTTTAGCCGGTTGAGATATCCTTATCTCAACCCGTGGGTGAGATAAGAATCTCACGCTCCTTGTTCTGTAAAAATGTATTGTGACGGATGTCGGTTCAGCAATAAAAATTATAAAATATTTGCTTTAGTTGTGTTGGTTTACTATGTGTTTTTAAATATTAACATAAAAACAACATATCTGAGCTGCCATGGCCCAATTTATACCACAATATGAGAGCGGAAAACATCAAAACAAACACTGTGACGCAACATTTTTTAACGAATTAGTAAGAAATAGAATAAAACACCCGTGGTAAGGCAAGACGGGAAAATCTCAAGACACCCGCGTGAAAGATTTCCTTTGGTCTCCAACTCGGCAGAGCCTCGTTGGAGACTAGAAATCTTTTCACTTGGGTGTCTGAGATTTTTCCGTCTTACCCTCCTACCGGTGTTAGATCCTATATGTCTCATGGGTGAGATAGCTTATTGTGACGTAAATTAGTTATGACGTCATTGACGGCTAGTTACGTATGCAAAAATGGCTACCAAGACTACTGATTGATTGATTGATTAATGGTGTTTAACGCCCGAGCAGCAATATTTCGGCTATATTCAGGCGATGAACATGAAATGGCTGATAAAATGAGCATGAAATGATGATGAATGAAAATGGGATGGGACACAAGGAAAAATAGGGGTAACGGATTTTAGATTGCCACTGGCAAATGGGAGGATGAATAGGGTCAGGCAATTTAGCCTCCTGTAGCGGGATCGAAATCCCTACTCATAGCGAATACTACAGCAGCGTTCTTTAACGTGCGAGGAATGTGGCATTTTTCCCAACACGGTGCACAAATATGGTTTGCGGTCAGGTTTTCCGTATTATGGCCTGACAACCCCAGCTTGCCAGGGGTACCCCATTCAACCACCTGGGGCACACATCCCAGTCGGTCTTTAGGCAAACCAACCTGACACGCCGGTCAGTGTACTGGGCGCTATTTAGCCGCCTTTTACGACAAGCTAGCGCGACTGCGGTCTATTCTTTTAGCCACCCGGATCCCGCACGGGGCCCAAGACTACTGAAGAAATGCCTAAAAATCTGGAACAGGTGAGATAAAGTATCAAATCACTCATGGAAATTCGATTCACGATATTCTAGAACCCACGGGCAAAGATATCCGTTTGTCCAATCCCTCAATAGAGCATCTTGATGGACAACAAGATATCTTTATACACTTGGCTTTGAGATTAACTTGTGTCGCCTTTCCACCTGTGATAGATACTATTTGTCTCAACACCTAGACACGTCTAATCTTACGATGATGATCTAATAACTAAGCTACGACCTTACTGGGACGGTTCCCAGTGCTCGACCCACAGAGCAGCACAGCGCGTCCCCAGGTGGCGGATAGGTGAGACCCTCTCGTTGGGGGGTTGTCAGGTCATAATACGGAAAGCCTGGCAGCGGACCATAGTTGATAAAGTGTTTGGAGAGTGCCATGCTCTTTGCACGATAAAGATCCCTTTTGTAGATTTCGTAAAAGAGTAGGCTCACAGTAGCCGCTACAAAAGGCTAAATTCTCCGACCCTACCCAATACTCCGTACATTTCCAGTGGCAGTCAAAATTTTGTTCCCTGTGTCCCATCCCACCCACTTTTCAATTGCTGTATTGTTTGTTAACTTGTTCCCGCCCTGCATATAGCTGAAATACGGCTCGCTGGACGTAAAGCAAACATCCAATCAATCAATCTAATAACTTAGTTTTATCTTAAGTATGTTCCTCAAACATCCCCTTAGTTAATGTCTTAATTTATCTGAACTTTGGAGAATAAATAAGGTGTGTTATGATAGTCATAGGTTATATTTTGTTCGAGGTAAAAAAAAATTTGGCTGTTCATATACTTTCACAAGGGAGAAAAATGCTATAAGAAATATTTAGTCACAGGAATAACCCTTTAGACTACCGCAATGATCCTGAAAGTATATAGACTTTTACGTCCAATAATAGTGAATTTTAGTCTAATGGTTTCAGATAAATTTGGCATTCCACCCCTCAGATGAGGTCTAATGCATTAATAAATTCTTCGCTACGGATCATTCAGGTGGTTATCACTGACGTGTACATCACTTCGAAGGAAAGGACATCAAATATGACCATAGATGTGACACGATATATCAATTATGTACATAGACATTACATAAAATGTCTACCTGATCAAGTAGAGCTATATCACATTATACATGAATTTTAATAGTATCTTTCGTTACTCACTTTAGCAGATGGATGTCAGTGTCATCGTCAATAGCAATGAAATGAACAAGTCTGACAATAACTTATTGTAACAGTTGCAATGTATCTCTGCAAGTATAACATTTATTGCACAAATTCGAGCGCTATCTTGTTTTCTCTAAATACTTTGTCTTCGCTCAAAAATATTTGAACAGCATACCATGTTTAACGTCCAATATAAAGAACGTACCGGTATTGTAAAGTTTTTAACAAACGTCACAAATTAAAGTTTTTTTTAAGATGAATAGAAACTGGTGCTAGTCTGCAATTTGTAGACGTATATAAATATTCAGTATTAACCCTGTATTTCTGATGCTTCCGGAATCCGCCGGATCATTCATGACGGCTCCGTTTAAATTAGCGCAACACTATTTAATAATGAATATACCTTAAAAGCGAGATCATTTCACGACCAATGAATTGTAAATTTTAATAACGACGAGCACTCAGATAAACATTAGGTAGGGTCAGAACGGAAAAAGAAAAGAAAATATTTAAAAACGAAAGTTTCATGAATGCTTTAACTACTTCTGTATTGTCCAAATTTCTAAAGTTTCCGAATTACATAACCATATGTCAAAAAGAAATATAATTTTGAAATACATGTACAAAGATAGTGACATTATGTTAGAGAGCCGTTTTCGTTTCTCCTGACCTATGTCATTGACTTGTATTGCATAAAATCATAAAGAAATGTTACGCACCTTAGAGCCAACATATTTACCAGTAAAACGCTGGTGCAAGCCAAGGGACAAAATGAGAGAATATGGATTCTTAAATGAAGCCACGAACATTAAATCTCGTGCATATAATATGTGTCCTAGCCTAACAAAAACTACATTAACAAAATAAAATTCTAAAACAACTCGGAACATGCTGAAGATATCGGGGCAAAATCAGAAGTACAAAACCCTTGGTTAAAAAACTATCAAGATATGGCTTACAGAAAACTCACAAACGCAGCTAGCAACAATCCTACAAATATATACAATAGGAAAAGAAATAGGTAACAAGAACCCTAAATTTGTGATGGCAGGTGTTCAAGAATAGTTAACAAATCCTGCTTCTCCAGTAACACCTGTTCATATCTAAAATTACGAAGACACCTCTCAGTTGTCACTCATAACAATCAACAAATTTATGGTAATGACAATAACATTTAAATACATAAACAAAACTGACATGAAAATTGTTACCATTAGATGAGTCAAGAAAAAAAAATTGCCCCATATTTGTGACGGAGTCAGCATGACATGTTTTTCATAAGGATAATAAACATACAAAGAATTCAACATGCATTCTCATGTAGCAACAAACCATTTGGCTATGAAACACAATAAATCTATGATGACCTTAGTCGAACGTATTTTCACGCACTAAAGCTGATCATGAACTATAGCTTTTGACAAAAACTTAATAGATGCTACATAATAAACTATCATTTTGTCAAACCAAACAAAATGATATCTTCTTGTGGAATGAAAATACCAAAATGGTTAAATTTTTAATTACTGTTCATTTTTAAGGCTTATTTTGACATCATACTATCATTTCAGGCCCAATTATATTGACCAGTACAATTATCGTACATCGTACTTTGTTACTAGTTTAATAGCACATGTATCCCCCGCAAGCATCAGATTAAAATATAATTTTAGTACTGACCCATGCTACCAAAGTAACAGACTTAAGCACCAAGTGTAAAATTTACTAATACATCTCTTAAAATACACCTTTTCTCCACACCAGAATGTCTAACAGTTTTAGTTTTGATCATGGTGACCATTTGTTGCATTTGAAACCTACATTTAAAAGCATACTTCCACAGACCACTCAAAAGTTAAAATATTTAAATAATAGCAATTTAGGCTGAAATTTGACACCCCTTATGTTTTGGCTCTGATAAACAATTAAATGATTGTTTTGGTGATTTCGAAAATTTTTGTATTTCAAAGGTTTTTCTATTTTCAAGGTGTAGATAGTCTTGGTCGGTTTTTGGTATAACGTTTTGCGATTTTCGTGAAAAAAGCTCTACAACATTTTAATCGTTTGGATTTAAAATATTTTTTGTTTGAGTTTGACCGCCACTGATGAGTGTTGATTATAAAAAAAGCGCGTTTTGCGTTTTAAATTCATTTAACCTTGTTATCTTCGATGACATTTTATTTACTGTGAAATGTTTGTATCGGTTTTGCGATCCGGACTCATTAATGAATTGTAAATATTAAATGTAAAAAAGTGAAAAATGTGTCCATAGGACACAGATGCCCCCGCTAAATGGTCCCAAACATTAAGTAGTTGTTCGAAAGGTCTGAAAGTCGCTTAGGACGTACAACTTGGGATACATGTACTGAACCACCCTGCCAAATTTCAAATTGTTCTCATATAGGGTTTCTGAGAAAAGCTTGACGGAAATTCGTACGAATGGACGGACGTACAAATGAAGTCAGAATCAGGAAGTTGTTGTCCGACAGGTCTGAAAGTCGCTTAGGACGTACAACTTGTGATACTGAACCACCCTGCCAAATTTCAAATTGTTCTCATATAGGGTTTCTGAGAAAAGCTTGACGGAAATTCGTACGAACGGACGGACGTACAAATGAAGTCACAATCAGGAAGTTGTTGTCCGACAGGTCTGAAAGTCGCGTAGGACGTACACCTTGTGATACTGAACCACCTTGCCATATTTCATATTGTTGTCATGTACGGTTTTTGAGAAAAGCTTGACCGAAATTAGTACGGGCGGACAGACATGAGTAAAACTTAATGTCCCCCACCCCCGCGGAAAACAAAAATGTCAGGAATGATGAAAGTGTCAACCTGCACCATGGTATCAGACTCTTTTATATATAGTTTAAACATGTGATTTGTGGTTGAAACGCCATGCCGGATAACATTTTACATCTCGTAAATTTAGTAGTATGACAAGTGTATTTTTATAAAAACCTTTGCCCTCGTATTAAAGATATATTACTGTTATCTTACATGTCAAATCGCAGCTATATAACTGTTATATAAACAAAATTAATAAATATATACACTTTTAAGAATGATGTATTGGTATATGATTTTCGCATTAGTCGTAACTACAGTCATCAGAAATGGTAAGTCAGCAATATATACAGTTAATACAACACGAGTTTATTTATTATTAAAGAGATGCAATAAAATGTATTCTTTCAAAGCAAATCAGAAATACAAGAGTCTTCAGTGATGCTCCAGTCAGTTTAAATATGCGTTATAAAATTTGGTTTTATTAATTTTATAATCCCGATTTTAGGCTCAGTAGCAACTACCACAACTAATGCATGTGATGACCAATTTCTAAAGACTATTCTGCCAATCGGATGTGACTTTGAAAATGGCAGTTGTGGATTTACAGCTCCTAAAATAGGGTTCACTTGGGTAATCGCTCATAACAAATACGGATATGGATCATTGGGTATTCAATCTGCAAATGGATGTTCAGGTATTGTAATAAGTGTACATAATATACATTAAACATTTAAAGTTAGTGCAATTTTGTGTTTCGTCATTGTAATAATACCGATTGTTCGATATTTGCAAAACATAAACGATTGCATGTAAATATCTTCTATGAAAACACCGTTCAAATATGTCTTACTGTTAACAATATTTTTGTGCCAACTCTGCACGTGAAATCATTTAATACCATGTTGTTTTATTTCAGGTCATTTTGCAGCAACAAATCTAGATAATTTGGGGATTAATAGTGGAGCCAGAACAACTCTGACATCACCCATGATTAATTACACCGATATATGTCTAGAGTTTTGGTACAATATGCCCCAAAATTCATCGAACCTGAATGTTATATTACATGGATCTAAACATGCTGCTACAATATGGAGTTTCCAAGGATATTCAGGAAAAGGTTCAACTTGGCAAAAAACGCAACTCTCAATACATAGTGATCAGTATTTCCAGGTAAATTTATATTTAGTTCATCCGTTCATTCACCAAAGGTTTACCACTGCTTTGAAGCTCTTTGTAGAAAAAGGACTTCATGAAACCTCGTACAGTTACAACATTAGTCACGTGACTTTTCTCAACAAATCGGCGATTTTTTCACATGCACACTTCGTGGCTTTCTAATTCGCGTCTTCTTGTTTTAAATCGTACACAAATAACACTTAATGTTCTGAAATCAATGTAACCAGTTGATTAATATGTTCCTGTTTTCTGCCAATTTAATATTAAAAATGTCTTTCATTCCCCATAACCGATTACAGTTCTACTGCTGCTCTTAATCGAGACAGAAAAAAATGCAGAGGTGTCTGGAAACGATAAATTAAGCTATTTCACACAAAAATCCAATTCAAAAGATACAACAATGTTCTTATTACTTATGTTGAAAACTTTCTAAATAATTGTTATGTTATAGATCGTCATCTCTAACCCTTTTGTAAATAATTATTATATTTGTGTCTTTCATCTTTCATTCCTTCACTTAAGAAGATAGTCCGAGAATCCTCTGCTGTCCAACGCTTTTTTTGCGTGGGAAAAAAAACGTTGGACAGAAGAGGATTCTCGGACTATTAAGAAGAGTACAATATTGAAAGTTAGAAACACAAACAATAATGAGTGTAAAAAGGCATGCATTAAAGTTAAACATAGCGACGACAGTGAATGCTGTCCAATACGAATTGATTCAAATTATTTGTAATATAACTTAGCACTGTTCATGTCATGTTACGGCAAGGATTCTGAATATATCATTGTCTTCGCAGACTAGGTCGTATTGCATTGGGCCACCAACCAGTATATAAAACATATCCAAATTAGGTAACGAGTGAAAGTGAACTGTAAACATAATATCGCTCAAGCTTATGATATCACACCACAGTTTGCCAGGCACGAAGCTCAGATGTGTACGAAAAGTTCAAAGCGATATGACAGCCAGGATCAGTGTACATCAATCCGCACTTGTTGTACAGTTCGTTTTTATCAATTTTGCGCATTTTTATCATAAGTCGTACACAAAACTGTATTGATTCTTTATGCTGTGGAAATCGAATCCTTCTTGAGCGTTATTGTCGACGGGAGCAGTTTGATGTCTAGGCGGCACAACCGTCCTATTTACTACAGTCTATATAGCCTTG
The DNA here is from genome assembly GCA_944474755.1 of Limnoperna fortunei. Classification (NCBI taxonomy): domain Eukaryota; kingdom Metazoa; phylum Mollusca; class Bivalvia; order Mytilida; family Modiolidae; genus Limnoperna; species Limnoperna fortunei. The sequence goes on from OX104116.1 coordinate 24,261,971, forward strand.
GATTGTCCACCACCCAAGACGTCCCGATGTCGGATCTTGTAAGCCTGGGATTGATCTCAGGATAAAATGCTGTGCTTGTTCTAACATAAGTGTTGCAGATCCTGTCAGACACCAGGGTTTACAACCGTACAAACATTTCGGGTAATTTATTGTCTATGAGTTTAGCACTTGAAAGTGGATTCAACGGCCGCACTTTGTGCACCTGAACTTAAAAGAGTCATTATTGAAGTTCACAACAAATTACACACTCTTCGTGCCCTTTCAACTGTTGAATTCGAACTAAGCAGAAGTACACCAACTTGTTTTGCTTCAGTTACACACATAATAAGTTGTTGTTCAAACATTCCAATTTCACAAATGTCCAGATTATGCTTTCGAGTGTTAGTTTTAAAAGCCATAATGCTACTTTTTCTGGGGCGAGAGGTTAAATCTCTATTTTACGCTATAATCTGAGCAGATGTTGAAAGTGCACTACCTTCTCTGTTCATCTGTTGACTAAGAACCAACGTGAGTAAGTGTTATTGCATGACACACAGCTTTTCGTCCACTATATATATATTTATTTTGAAAAAAAAACATTTTCCTTTGATACCTATTTCCAACAGTTTTTTAAGAAGCCCTAATGCCACACGGTGTCAAAGGCTTTTATACTGTCCAACATCCAAACCATCAAATCACAGTTGTTCTCGTTGTAGTAGTGAATTGTTTCTTGAAGGCAGAACGATGTGTATAGACTGCATAATGATTTTCGGTATGCTATTTGTTGACTGCATGAAAATGTATCCAAGTTGACTACGTCGTTTAGGCGATTTGAAAGTATCAACTCAAACACTTTGAAGCAAACAAGTAGCAAAGATATGCACCGTAACTGTTTGGGTCATTTAAGGCTTTCCGCCACCTTTATATTTAACAATGATGCAGCTGGTTTTTACATGATTCTGAAATAACTTCTATTTACTTAGAATAAAAAATAAAAATCTTAATTATAAAAATGTAAATATAAACAAACGATGAAAAAGTTAAATTCTTAATGCAATAGTAAATAAATAAATGAAGCATATATTTAGCAAATGTTTCAAGTGAAATTGTATTGTCAAAAAAATCAAATGAACCTTAATTTGGCTAATGTTAAATTATTATAATCCAAGTAAAATATTTCGCTTGTAAATGAAGCAAAGGGGAAAACAAAAGAAAAAGTAAATCAGTTTGTTTGAATGGCGTTTTATGCCATTTAAGCAACTTTTCAGCTATATTGTGGCTTCCAGTTTTTATTGGGAGAGCAAGCCGGAGTACGCGGAGAAAACACAAACCTTCAGTGAAAAACTGGCAATCCTTATCAATTAAGATTGGAGTCGAGTACACCCTGCCCTATTTTATTAATTGTATGTTACTTTTTTTGTTTACCTAAAAAATATAAATAAAAAAAGAATGCATGCTGCATTTATACTATTATATATAAATATGATTTCAGTATATCAAAATAGGTTCACCTTGTCTCTGATCCACATTAGTAAAAAAATGCCAAAAATATATATGGAAAAGGGACCTAGGGTGAATGCATAAGGGATTGTTGAATAAGGTTATTAAGAATTATTTAGATTACACTATATCAGTAGAGCTCCACCTTATCTCTATTTTAGAAGAATGAGCTTTATTGGTCATTCTATGAGAGAAGAGACAGGCAACACGCAACTAGAGTTCTTGAAGGAATACTAAATTTAATTTATAAAACATTCATCACAAATATGAAATGGGACACATGGCAGATGCAAAAGGCCTTGTTGTGAGATTAATTAATGGCAAACAGAAAACAAAAAAGATATTGCATATATATTAAAGTCTCCAGCATGCAGGACAGAAGTGTGGTAGACATCCAACAAACTACACTAATTCCTTTCATGTGGGATTTCACTGGTTAATATAAATTGGCAAAGCACACATAACATGAAGGGATTTTTATTTGTCACCAACCTATGTATATGTATTGAACCTTATGTAATTGGGCTTAATCGGTTTATGTTATTGGTTTAAAAAAATATAAGTTTCAAAATTCCATTTCTGCTTATTGTATATGTATTTATCTTAAGTGTATTACTTAATCCTAAATCGCAACTGCACTAAGACTAGTAAAATTATTGCTTTTTAAAAATATTTCCTTATAAATAATAAATATTAAAGGTATTTGTTTATATATATACATCATATTCATGCCGAACGTATGTGACCACAAAGGAGACCCGAGGTGGTCATTCAGTCAAAATTTTAACAGGAATTTTGTTCAATAAAGAAAATTATGCACATCTGTACGTAGGTTATTTTTTAAAATTTATTTTTACTTTAGTTTTTTGTTGTTAAAATGGAAATCATGAGTATTAAATATTAATTTCACTAGCGAAAATTGATTTACACAGCATCTTTTGGGTGGTCCTGTTTATAAACAAAATCAAACGTGTAACACACTGTGCACACTGCCCGCGTATCAGAAATATTCAGTCATGTAAAGAAATAAATCTAAATGTGTTTTCTATACCTTCTGGTGCATGTTCATTTAATAAAGAATTTACTTTCTGTAAAAATGCAATATAGTTTTGAAACGACGACCACACAAAATCATAGGTGGCGCTTTTTATGGGCGAAAACACTCTCCATAAGGGTATCGTTTGTTTGTGTTGATGCAATGACCTTTAACTGTCAAATCCAGGCGTTTGCCGTTCAAGGTTGTGCTAAGTATTTCTCGCTTGACTGAACTTAAAAAAAATGTTTACCAATATGGGCCAAGCGTGACATCAGTGTCGCCAATACACATTGTTTTTCTGTTTTTTTTTGGTCGAGCTAACATGATTCTTCCCTCCACTAGGTTTAACTATAAAACATACTTCAACAGAGGCCGTTTACAATTTCTGTTTCTTTCTACACATCTATGACGGTCCTGGCTTCTGAATTCTGCTCAAGGCCTCTGCGATATCGTCCATTGTTGCGTCCACCTCGTATAGGTCCAAATAAGGGATAGTTTATTTTCGTTCATTTGTCAAGACAGTTCTTGATCGTTTTGGATGTCTCTGAAAATTTGGTAAAAATAATCTCAATAGTATCAATATTTCAAAAACAGTATCGATCGACAGGACTCCATCTTCATTGTCCAGACGACTTTTTTACATTTTAAAGTTTGGCAGTATTTCTGTGCAAGAGCTTAGTAATTGACGTCATAATGAACTTTGGCACTTATTATTTACCAAATTAAAAATGATTGTTTGAGTGTAGACCCTTTAATGGCAGGAGCTTACACCCGAAATGAAGACTCCTCGTCTTGTGTATTTAAGCTCCTCTTATAAGGTATCTACGCATGAACAACCATTATTAATATGCAAACTAAAACATATTGGTTGTATGAGCTAGGCCCTGGAAAAAGTAATTATATCACCATTATTGCCGCATTGGTTCCTCGTCTAGTTTAAAATGTACGCACATAGTAAAAATGTCTATTAAGAACATGTTTAAACAATGTAAATCAAATTAATTATATATTATATTTGAAATCAATAAAAACAAGAATCATTATTAAACAAATTTCTTTAATGTCAGAAATATAAGGGAAGGTAAATTTTGGCTCAAATAATGATGGTCACACATCCTTAACTTTTGCCCTCTACCGACTTGTGTAAACCCATGAAAAATTAAAAGCGTACTATCAAGCGCTAAAGTTTAAAAACATTTACATGAACTATTTTCGTGTCATGATGTCTCCTTCTACAGACATCGTTTTAATAGACAGCACTTCAATCATTGATATTAATTCCGATGATTGATTCACTCACTACCAGCAATAGCCATTTTAACTGTTTCTTAATAATACAAAAATAAATATTTTAATGTTTTTTATATAATGGTTTACAAAAATATTGTTTGTTTTTTTTTAATATATTCTTTGCGTACAAATACAAAATGGCATAACAAATTAAGCGTTCTCTACGTGTGATTGGGGTTCTCAAGGGACAATCTTAACTACATATACATTAATTATTTCAACCAATTTCATGAACGATGAATCTAGTCAATACAGCTATCCAAATACGATTTCCCTTTAATAAAATATGAAAACACCATTATAAAGACGAGACCAAAAACATAATATCTATTCGACCTCAGACATTTACGGCTTAGGAGTCATATTCCATTTGCCCCAATTGGACATTATATACAAATTCTTAAAAGTCCAACCAAATTTAAACATAAGTAAATTGCTGTTTATTTATTGTCATCATTTAAAATTTACTGTTATCTGTTTTGGGAAAAATTCAATAAGTTTAGTAGTCTAAATGAATCTTTATATATGTTTTCACATATTATAACTGGAAATTCTTTCAAACTGTTAATTCGATCAAAGTAAATAACGATTGTAAACAAACATTCAAGTAAGACAAATAATTATTATATTAACTACATCCGTTAACGTTTAATCAATGTAAGCCATTAACTATTTAAAGAAGTTAACAGAAGTTTACTTTATCTCAAGAGATTTACCGCCAATTAAAACATCGTTCAATTAAATACAATGTATGTATTTATAAAGCTATTTTAACCTACAATTCTGATATGTTATCTAGCTATGCTTTATACGGATAATTTAAACCCTCTCTGAAAAGGAAGTTTGAACTAAAAGACTCAAATGGCATACTGGTATACTTATGTAAAAGATATTTCTCCGAATCATGAAAAAATGTAAAAAAAAACCTACAACTTAGTATAAAAGAAGATATAAAAGACAAATTAACCATTTATTTTCAGATAAAATTCAACGTTATGGTAAAAATAGTAAACTCTTTCTTTATAAAAAACCTAGAACTAGAATTTTATTTAACAGAAACATTCTTTATTTATTGTATTTTATAAACATCCTCACTAAACTCCGTATAAGTGACAATAAACTGAAAATAGAAAGGGGAAAATATTTTAAGATTTCTCGTAATGACAGATTACGTAAAACGTGTAATATCCTGGAAGACGTATGTCGCTTTATTTTGACTTTTTTTTAACCCAAAACATCATAAACATATAAGAATGTTTGGCTCCTTTTTAAAAAAGTCATTAGAACTGAGGACAGAGATCTCTTGACTCATTATGTGTTTATTTACTTCATTCAAGTTCTGCATTTTGTTCGATTTATTTTATTGAAAATTTTGAATAACACAAAGTAAAAAGTGTATGAAACCTGGAAGCATGACAGGTCCTTCGACGATAGCTCAACTTGCAAACTTATGAATGGTTCAACAATTTAGGCTATGCAAATCTCATTTTCAGTTGTAAATTTAACAAAGAGAAAGGGTTGTTATACTTTAATGGCGTTTTTATTTTTATTTAACTAATAAACGCTAATTTTGAGGTGTTTGTATTTGTATTATCATCAAATTGTTTTACTTGTCAGATTTCTCACACTGTGGACATAAGAATTTAATGTTTCTTCTTATTACTTTGGTTTTACATTTCACCTACAACAATGTTCATCATCAGAATCATCGTCATCTTCTGAAGACACTACTTTAACTTTTTTTCTTTACAACCCCTTTTTTCTGTTATACATTTGCCTGATACTATTTTATTAATTGTCCTTCTCACTTTTGATTTTTCTTTACTCTTAATATCTATAAGTTTTTCTTTCTCTCTAAAAAACTCCTGTTTTGGTCATCACTGTCATGACTATAAACTCCTACTCTGTCATTACTATCTCCTACTCCATCTCCTTCAGGGACCTCATTCTCAAATCAGCATGTGGCATATCTGTTGGTGAACATTCTTTGAACACTTCAGCTGGTCTAAGACATTCAGGTGATATAGCGTTTCTGTTACATGGGAAAATACCTATCTTCTTAAAGGATAAAATTAGGTTCTTTGCTGACATGGCTTTAGAATAAACTTTGCCAATAATTTTATAACTTTACAAATATGAAATCTGGTAATAGAACTTTGAGGATATATTTATGGCATTCAAAATTATACATTTTATGCAAAGGTACATAACTTCCAACATCTAAGGGCTGTAGAATGTAACCTTTTATGAGCTGCTAGGATATATAGGATGATGTTCTCGTCTCCAGCCCATTCAGCAAGACCAACAGTAGCATGTGTCTTGTGTCCATCAATAAGAATAAGGACATTCTTGTTGTGTTTTTAGTGGAACATACTTCGCGAAATGGTTTTCAATGAAATCCCGAAAGAATTGAGCATTGTACCAGCCTGAAATCGACATCTATCCACCAATTCAGGAAACATTTTTCTTCTAGCAAATATGAAAAAGATGGTAAAGCCATTCCACTAGCACTTTCACATTCAATATCAGTAGTGGTATTACATTTTTTCCGCGGTTATTGCCTGAAGATATGTCCCAGCTTTAGCTAATTTAAGACTCATAGGTTTTTGACCTTTCATCTCAGGCCAGCGAGCAATAAAACCTCGGAACCATTTTAAAGTAAATGGGTGATTCGTTTCCCTTACACCAGGCTGTACTGCATAATCTGAACCAAGATCAACAACCACCTGGCGTGAATATCCATAACCATAACTGACCAAAACCGTCAAATGTTGTACAAGATAAGATTCTTTAATGCAGGAAAGTAGAGGAGATCTTCCCTTTTTCTGTCTAGGGATGAATATTTCCCAATAATATATCTCTAAGCGTTGTTATTGGAACATTATAATGTTGGGCTGCTCTAGTCACATATTTTCTGTTTTAACTCACTACTTTGTATGCAGTGATGACGGAGAGTAGATCCTGTATTTTTGTTTCAACTGGTTTGGTTTTGTCTGATATATGTAATAAATAAAATATCTGTACATCTGACTGAGTTTCATTTTAGTTTACAATGCAAGAGTACTTTGTTGAAATGAAATAATTCTTGTTTATTATTGATGGAGCATGCCCTATATTTTAAATTTCAGTCAAAGCAAAATGAACTTGTTTGGTTAACATTTAATGAAAGTAAAAATGTTATCAACACATTTACTTCAAGAATATTGAGAAAAAAGTATATACAATCTATATCGGTGCATTGTATTTTATAATGATTTAATATTAACTGTAAAATTGTATTATGCAATCTTTAAGTGTTGAGATTTGTTTGTCTTTGAATTATTTGTATATTTTAAAACGCATCATGCAGGCAATCTTTGGAAAAGTAGGCGGAGCAAATGAACTGTCAAACGATAGTAGGTGGTAACGAAATTCTCGGGTGGTTCTTCGAGATGTAAACACAAAGGAATTTCAGTCGACTTTAGGGCACCATCGTTTTTGGGACCCGATGGGATACCCATGATAAAAAAGTAAGGACTAATTTATTTGCGATCGAATGTTATCTATTTAACTTACGTAATAAATTGTGAACATTCCCACCATCGATATATATCTAAAAAATTTACACCAAAAAGTGGACCAAACTATGTCAGTTTTATCTGGAACTAGTATAACTTATTTATAGGTTCCTGGTTTATGCAAACTTATTTTGTCATATATTTAGTTTAAAATGTTGATACTATATTATTACTTCATCCAAGATTCTAATGCAATGCCAACAACAGATAATAAGTGAAGACAATTTGATTCAATTCTCTGAAACTCCATATTTAACTGGGAGTTACATCCAAGAATTTAGTTCGAGTAGTGTGACAGATGCACAATTGGTTTTTCTTGGATGTGACAGATGCACATTTGCTTTTTCATGGTTAGGAAAGATGTACATTAGTTTTATGATTGTCAAGCTTTAAATAATTCAATACTTGTCCATTTAAACACCCTTATTAATAAATAAAACAAAACTATATGATTTTGGCGATTATTGGTCACAGCATTTAATATAAGATATAGATTCACAATTAGACAACAAATGCAAATTGCGTATTCAGATGAACTGTCCGTATATCGCAGTTAGATGAATAGATGCAGGCAGATTGCTGATTATTGCAACCAACGATGGACAGAGTGTAACAAAATTTAAATACAATCAATTTAGCATCACTGTGGGAACACACGTGATGGACCAAAAACCTTAGCTTGAAAAAAAGATGCCGCGAATATGCCAAATTGGCAGGCAAAATAAACGATTTAGCCTATCAACCGCCATGAACATGGGGGATCGCTGCATCGCTGTGGCCAAAACCCCAACAATAATTCCTGTAACACTTATTAACACAAATTGGAACATATTCCACATTTAAATTTCAAAGTATTATCTATATATACACAAAATGAAAATACAGTACAATGTTGTCATAATAATGTCCATCTTGTGACATCATACGAAAATAAACTGTTTAGTTATAAAATACAAGATCTGATTAAAACCAGTTAGTTGAAAATGTACAGTAATGTCAATTTGAAAGTGGAAAGACTGGCCCATTTTTTCGCTCTATTGTAAATAAAATCAGACCACCCTGAATTCTGTTAAGGAAAATATGATTGCCAGTGGCTGTCAAATGAACGCCATCATTTGTGAATAAGGCCACACCAAATAAATTTCTTGTTCTACGGACCCGACCGAACATATTTTATCGAAATCGAAAAAATAATATTAAAAAAAAATTTCCGCTCCCCGCTCCGGGAAAGTCATCCGAAATTTTTTTTATTTTACTCTTGAAATCGTAATCTTGTGGACGCTTAATGTAACTGCCGTTTTATTGCATCACAAACAAAAATATTAATGTATTTTGAAAAAGGAAACCAAAATAAACAAGCATACCGTTTTAGTAGTGTGGATATTTGTCATAAAGGAAGGCACGGTTGTCCAAAACACTGCGATTTATTTCAGTGGTGTTGCCTTAGCACAGCTCTTTCAAAGATGTGTCAAAATCAAACATTTCGACCTTAGCGCTGACATAATAAACGTAAAACGAACATTTAAATATAAAAAATTAAATTAAAGTTCGTGAGTAATATTTGTATTTATAGTAGATAAAATGTTGGAGCAGGATAGCCAGATGGATGACCAAAAAACTTAATTCGACTGACACTTCGAAACTTTTGGTTGCAACAGAATGGTGAACATTTAGCCTCAGTAATGAAGCACATTCGATTTTTGTTTACCTCCACCAAGATAAAACAAAATGACCACAGAAACTACAATGCTTATTAAATTTGTTGACATTGTTGCAAAGGTTGTGATATGTAAAAAAAAAGAAAATGAAATGACTGGTAATCGTTGTTCAGTGTTATTTGTGGAAAAGTTAAAGTAATTTTTATCAAGAGTCGGCATATAACTGTTTGAACTGGGTATTGTCTTATTTTCATTTTTCATATATATCTCTGTTTTCTAGTGACTTGCATGGGACTTGAATTTTTTCTCTCAAAATTTGGACATTGGACACCATGTATCTATAATTTTGGATTGTCTTTGGTTGTTCGATCAAAAAGGGAAAGTTTCACTAAATAGGATATTACAGCAAACCCAATGAAAGGGATATAACTTATTTTATGACATTTTTAAATTCATTCCTCTAGAAAGCTTCATCAATAAATGATGTACAGTGTAGTCAGTTGTGCATTTTAAATAAGGTATAAAAAAAAATATTTTTGCAAATGAAGATGTGACATGCATTCTTTTGCTTCCATCTGTCTCTAATGCTTTGAAAGTCATATATGTAGTATGTTGTATATGACCTACAATACTGAATCGTTTAAAAGATGCAATTGATTGTACATAATTTGAATGATGAACCCATAATTAAAAAATATAATTCATTTATTCATTTACATGCTTTTGTAAACTGCAGGTAAGCATAGTATGCCCAATTCTGAAAGAAAATCACAATGAAACTGAATTTTGCGAATATATACATTCATGAAAGTATTTTCTTTTTTTTTTAAATAATGATTAAAAAAAGTTATCGCTCACCTCAAATTTTTCTGTTCGCCTATGATCTTTTGAAAATCCAAATAATAATATTAAAAATTATTATTTCGCTCGCTCGCCCCGTTTAAAATGACAAAAATCCGAAGAACAACAAATTAAATTGGTGTGGCCTAAATTACATGATGTAATTTCTTGGTACTTAATATAAAGTCCCCCTTTTTCAAAAGATAGGAGGCTATAGAATTGGTTACCCTTTATATCTTCCCCGCTCTAAAGCCCTAGTATTTAGGGAATAACTCCACCTTTGCCGTGGGAGCATTTTTGACCAAAACAAGGTAGTGTATGGCAAACAGTCTAAAATTGTCGTCAAAACAGTCTTCATATAGTTCCTCAAATCCGCCAACTTCATATGACCGATGTCATTTGCCCCAACATAAATAATTAAAATCTGTGGAGGGTCTTCATATAGTAGCATTCTAAATAATTATCCTACCAACTGGCTCGAACGCATGCCACTTTTTCCTAACCACCAAATGGATATGTTTGATAGGCCAAGGTTCACCCCACCAAGACGTTGCCTAGCTACTGCGAAGGCATTCTTGATCAACGAGGAACCAACAATCCAAACTGAAGTATGATTTCTTTCCATTGAAAATCTAAAGAAAACAAAAAGCATGTCAAATAAGCAACACCATGGGAAACACTGGTGATGATTTAATTCGACCCCCCTTTTTTCCTTTCTATGGTCTTATATAATTTTTATATGCGCCCGATTTCCAACGCCCCATTTCCATAATTAAATGATCTGGGACCCCATTCAAAGATAGGGAAGTTGCTCTTCTTATCCGGAATGAATGTGAAAGGAAAAATTTGAAATTAATACCCACAAATACGCCGACAAATTGATATCTAGTTAACGGGCTACCAGTGACAAAAGATGGGACCAGGTACTAGTGGCCTTGCACCCATTAATTTGTTTAATAAAACAACTGCACAACTGTTTCTATTTTCATTTGACTGGAGCAAAATTTCACAATCTTTACAAAATTGATCAGTTTTAGAGGAGGGGACCTTGGTCTTGCAGACGTTATTACCCATTGAAGCATCTGCAATTTTAATAATATGATTCATGTGCCCATTACTGACCGCAATTTCTCCTATTCTCAAACGACCATGATAAGCCACTGAAAAAGATGTTTGGAAAAGCAGGGTTTCATAGCTCGAATTACAAACAAATTGTAGCACTTGTATCGGACATAATAATATTTCATAAGTAATGGGTAATCTAGCATCAGGAGCCTTATATCGTGATCTACTAAAACCCTCAATGAGTATTTTAACAATAAACTTTCGAGTTGGATCTGGAAATTCATTGAATTTGCAGGCAAAACTTATTCCAGCCAAGTGGCATTTAAAAGTTGCTTGTGACATATTTCCCTCAAATGAGTAGGCTATGAGCTGACATATATCTTTTAAAGGTTGTGGCCAAACCTCCGGAATTCTTTAAAATTCTTTAAAAGCATTTAAACCTCTCTCGTATGTTTTTCTAGTACACGGCACCATGGAATTCTTAATCAAACCATCTATTATAGGTCCAAAATGAGTTTCATGAAAAGTTGTTGAATGACTGCTGGAGTATGATCCGCATTGGGAGCCAAGGCGCGGAAACGGTTCATTTGAAACAGACTGAGGCTGTCTGCTATGCAGTTCTGAAAACCAGTAATAAAGGATCCCTTATATTGAAGGTTATTTAAAACTGTTATTAACACAAAAGGCATTAGTTTCATAATCATTTTATCTTTAGAAGTTCTCTTATTTATTATACTAACTAATGCAATATTGTCAATATTGAATATGATTTTTTATTCTCTAGTTTTTCCCCATATGAACATTGCCAAAACAACAGGAATAAACTCCAGTAAGGACATATCAGTATTTGGGAGCCCTTCCATTCGATTTGCCATCTAAGCTGAACTAATGAACCCTGTAAATAAGCCGAACATCCTAACTCCAAATTCCAACTACTATCTGTGAATAATTGCAGATTTTCATTATCATACCAAATTCTTTCAGGGAAAAAACAATGCTCATTAAAGTTTTCTAAGAATGTCAACCACATCTGAATGTCTGCCTGAACCTCTAAATTAAGCCTTATTTTGCGATAAGGCTTCTTTGCATTGCACATCAAATCAAAGAATCTCCTTATAAAGGCTCTTGCTGCTGGGATTTCTTTGGCACAGAATGACATTAAGCCTGTCACTGACTGAAGTTCCTTTAGAGTAATTTTTTGTCGCTATGACAAGGACTTTAAAAGATTACTTAACTTTTCAATTTTATCTTGAGGGAGGAGAACCATTAATCGTATTGTGTTTATCAAATAGCCAAAATTGGTAATAAAGTGGTAGGACCAACCGTTTTGTCTGGTGCAATTGGCCTAGTTCGTCACATGTTGACTGAAAAGTGGACATAAGAAACAAACGTGTTCCCGTGTTTGAAGCCCCCATAAATATAAAATCATCCAAGTAGTGGTCAATAGACTTTTGACCAGATTTCACTTCAACAACCCACTGAAGAAAAGTAGAGCATGTCTCGTAAAGTTAAGGTGATATACTACATCCCATTGGCAAACATTTATCAATAAAAAAGTAATTGCCAAAATGAAACCACATAAGTTAAAAATCCCCTGGATGTAGTATTAGAAGTCGTAAAGCTGATCTAATGTCCATCTTGCCATAAGTGCCCCTTTTCCCAGGTTATATATTTTTTCCAAAATGGAATCAAGAGACGAATAATTTACGGTACACAGCCCTTCGTCAATGTAGGAGTTAACACTATTGCCTTCAGGGTGTGATAAATGAAAAATTAGGCGATAGCCTCCATCTGTTTTTGGGACTAAACCAATTGAAGAAATACGCAATGTAGGAATTGGAAGTTTTTCAAAAGGTCCTAAAATTCCCCCCAAATTGATCTCACTAGTTTTTTTCCATGTCTCTTCCTTGAGTTCAGTAGCAGAAACTAAATTTTTCGACATAATGTGCTTTCTAAGACCAGTGTGTTGCAAACGGAAACCAAAATTAAACCCATTTTGTAATAATACAGCAGCTTCCCTATCTGGATAAGATGACAACCATTCATTTTCTTTGTTGGAGCTGATTAAAGTATGCCCTAGGTCCCACGGCTTTGCCTGGAGCTCTTGATCAGTGCTGGCTGAATGGAGTAATATTATTGTTAGCAGTGTTATTGGTCATATGACTTTGATTACTAAATTGCCGAGAGGGGTTTTGAGCTCGATTGCTTCCCAAAAGCCCAGCTTTTCCTTGTTTTTTAAGACAATAAAGTAAGGAAAGCCCAAAATTACAATAAATGCACGCGTGTCTATATTGACAAAGCACTTTTTTGCAATGTTTGTTTGTTTGGTTGATGGTGTTTAACGCCACTTTCAGCAATTTTTCAGCTATATCATGGCGTCCAGTTTTTATTGGGGGAGGAAGCCGGAGTACCCGAAGAAAACCCCCGACCTGTGGTAGGAAAACTGGCAATCCGTGTCAATTAAGATTGGAGTCGAGTACACCCTGCTTGCAGTGAGAATAGAACCCGCAATCTCAGTGTTGACAGACCACGTGGTCAGTAGAAGACGAACTACCTTGACCACTCGGGGCCAGCGAGGCCCCCTTTTGTGCAATGACCCTCATAGTTTAACCTTTTGTATGAATTTTGAAAGCCAGGATTGCTAGTTACATTTGTATTTCCTACATTTGTAAGTTCGACATCAATGCTGGACCATGAAGTAGTAGGGTCTCGTTCTTGCCTTTATCTAAATTGCTCGTCGTAAGAATTCCAATAAGTACTTCTCAGGCCATCGAGCCTTATGTTAGACATGTATTTTAGTAATTCTTGAAATTTGTTTGGATGAGCTATACAATAAATATTTATAAATGAAATGAACACAGTTGTTCACTGCTCATTAGTAGCATTTTTTGGTTTTGTGAAGACTGAACTGTAATTTGCATGAGCATTTTGCTGTGGATAATTGGATAACATCAAGGCTTTATCTAATATGTATATATTCACTTCTTTTAATCTTTTCTTGAATATATTGTGGCACATTGAATGCTAGCTCAGAGTTAACACTTTGAATATAACGGGGCATAGAAGTATCGTAAGTACATGTACTATTTAAAGTGGTAACAACATTGGTTACTATTGGCAAATTACACGCAACTGTACTTATATTACCTGATGTACTTTGCCCTGGTGGCATTATCAATGGCACTAGATCATTGCGTGTCATCGTGGACCCAGTTGTGGCCGATGAAAATGTACGCCCTGTTGTAGCAACATCTGAATTAGGCAAATGTACAGGAAATTGTGGCATTTGCACTACCCCGCCATCTCCAATGCTAGATGCATTCCCTCCATATGGTGTCGGTATGGATATTGTTGACTAAGACAAGGATGACCTGGCTCGGACTTGGCTTTGTATGGAAGCCTGCCTCGCAGAAGCTACCCTCTTTTGCGTTGATCTTCTCAGTTGAGTTGACATCTAAAATTATCAGTAAAACAATATTCATAATTTGCTAAATTATATTACTCTATTTATTCACAAGATTGGGCAGAGCCCAAGTTTCTCAGTCTTTTAGACAAGATTTAAATAAAGTCCAAAATAATTGACTGGTGACCAGCCTGGCGAATAAAATAGAGTAATAATAATATCTGACTGTCTCGTGTCTTGATCCATAGTACTTTATTTTATATTTTCAAGTGGAATGCTGTGACCGATTTTTTTTTTCGCAAATCAACATGCTTGACAACCCGCCATAATTTATAATCATTAGTCTTTGGATATGCAGATTGTTATTGTTTATATATGTATATATGGAAATGAGAAATTTTAAGATCAATATGTTATGACTTGTTTACGCCATTTATTTATATTGACATTCAATGACTAAGGCCATTCGTTGGTCAGTCGTCAAATTTTTGACAAGAAACACCGTCATTTGTATCGTTGCATAATCTTCTAGACTTGTATATTATTTTTTTGTTTATGCTGTATCGTCATGTTTGTCGATCCGATACTTAATAAGCTTTACTGGTTGGTAGACTCTTTAGACGTTTATATAATATTTTGAACTACCTGTATTGTGTTTTTACACGATCCCAGTGGACTTATATTATTCCATCACCGAATGAAAAAAATACTTGAAGCATTTAGAGTTAAACGCCACTGATGAGTCTTAAGTAGACGAAACGCGCGTCTGGCGTAATGAATTTGTCACCTTGGTAATTTTGATTACATCTTGTTGGAATATTTGAGGAAAGCCAAGTAACAGCACGGCACGTCCGGGGCTGGCGGACTTGAAAAGCAACTATTTTGGGTTAAGTTGGAAATGAGAAATTTTAAGATCAATATGTTATGACTTGTTTACGTCATTTATTTATATTGACATTCAATGACTAAGGCCATTCGTTGGTCAGTTGTTGTCAAATTTTTGACAAGAAACACCGTCATTTGTATCGTTGCATAATCTTCTAGACTTGTATATTATTTTTTTGTTTATGCTGTATCGTCATGTTTGTCGATCCGATACTTAATAAGCTTTACTGGTTGGTAGACTCTTTAGACGTTTATATAATATTTTGAACTACCTGTATTGTGTTTTTACACGATCCCAGTGGACTTATATTATTCCATCACCGAATGAAAAAATACTTGAAGCATTTAGAGTTAAACGCCACTGAGGAGTCTTAAGTAGACGAAACCCGCGTCTGGCGTAATGAATTTGTCACCTTGGTAATTTTGATTACATCTTGTTGGAATATTTGAGGAAAGCCAAGTAACAGCACGGCACGTCCGGGGCTGGCGGACTTGAAAAGCAACTATTTTGGGTTAAGTTGGAAATGAGAAATTTTAAGATTAATATGTTATGACTTGTTTACGTTATTTATTTATATTGACACTCAATGACTAAGGCCATTCGTTGGTCAGTCTGTGTCTAAATTTATGACAAGAAACACCGTCATTTGTATCGTTGCATAATCTTCTAGACTTGTATGTTATTATTTTTTGTTTATGCTGTATCGTCATGTTTGTCGATCCGATACTAAATAAGTGTACTGGTTAGCAGATTTCTTTTAGACTCTTTATATAATATTTTGAACTGCCTGTATTGTGTATTTACACGATCCCAGTGGACTTATATTATTCTATCTCCCAATGAAAAAAATATTATTCCATCTCCCAATGAAGAATATCTTAAACATATTTTAGAGTTAAACGCCACTGATGAGTCTTAAGTAGACGAAACGCGCGTCTGGCGTAATGAATTTGTCACCTTGATAATTTTGATTACATCTTGTTGGAATATTTGAGCAAAGCCAAGTAACAGCACGGCACGTCCCCGGTTAGCGGACTGAGAAGCAAACTATGAAAAAAGTTTTGGGTTCATTTAAAATGAGAAAATTCAAGATTAATATGTTATGATTGTTTACGTTATTTATTTATATTGACACTCAATGACTAAGGCCATTCGTTGGTCAGTCTGTGTCTAAATTTATGACAAGAAACACCGTCATTTGTATCGTTGCATAATCTTCTAGACTTGTATGTTATTATTTTTTGTTTATGCTGTATCGTCATGTTTGTCGATCCGATACTAAATAAGTGTACTGGTTAGCAGATTTCTTTTAGACTCTTTATATAATATTTTGAACTGCCTGTATTGTGTATTTACACGATCCCAGTGGACTTATATTATTCCATCTCCCAATGAAAAAAATATTATTCCATCTCCCAATGAAGAATATCTTAAACATTATTTAGAGTTAAACGCCACTGATGAGTCTTAAGTAGACGAAACGCGCGTCTGGCGTAATGAATTTGTCACCTTGATAATTTTGATTACATCTTGTTGGAATATTTGAGCAAAGCCAAGTAACAGCACGGCACGTCCCCGGTTAGCGGACTGAGAAGCAAACTATGAAAAAAGTTTTGGGTTAATTTAAAATGAGAAAATTCAAGATTAATATGTTATGATTGTTTACGTTATTTATTTATATTGACACTCAATGACTAAGGCCATTCGTTGGTCAGTCTGTGTCTAAATTTATGACAAGAAACACCGTCATTTGTATCGTTGCATAATCTTCTAGACTTGTATGTTATTATTTTTTGTTTATGCTGTATCGTCATGTTTGTCGATCCGATACTAAACAAGTGTACTGGTTAGCAGATTTCTTTTAGACTCTTTATATAATATTTTGAAGTGCCTGTATTGTGTATTTACACGATCCCAGTGGACTTATATTATTCCATCTCCCAATGAAAAAAATATTATTCCATCTCCCAATGAAGAATATCGTAAACATTATTTAGAGTTAAACGCCACTGATGAGTCTTAAGTAGACGAAACGCGCGTCTGGCGTAATGAATTTGTCACCTTGGTAATTTTGATTACATCTTGTTGGAATATTTGAGGAAAGCCAAGTAACAGCACGGCACGTCCGGGGCTGGCGGACTTGAAAAGCAACTATTTTGGGTTAAGTTGGAAATGAGAAATTTTAAGATCAATATGTTATGACTTGTTTACGTCATTTATTTATATTGACATTCAATGACTAAGGCCATTCGTTGGTCAGTTGTTGTCAAATTTTTGACAAGAAACACCGTCATTTGTATCGTTGCATAATCTTCTAGACTTGTATATTATTTTTTTGTTTATGCTGTATCGTCATGTTTGTCGATCCGATACTTAATAAGCTTTACTGGTTGGTAGACTCTTTAGACGTTTATATAATATTTTGAACTACCTGTATTGTGTTTTTACACGATCCCAGTGGACTTATATTATTCCATCACCGAATGAAAAAAATACTTGAAGCATTTAGAGTTAAACGCCACTGATGAGTCTTAAGTAGACGAAACGCGCGTCTGGCGTAATGAATTTGTCACCTTGGTAATTTTGATTACATCTTGTTGGAATATTTGAGGAAAGCCAAGTAACAGCACGGCACGTCCGGGGCTGGCGGACTTGAAAAGCAACTATTTTGGGTTAAGTTGGAAATGAGAAATTTTAAGATCAATATGTTATGACTTGTTTACGTCATTTATTTATATTGACATTCAATGACTAAGGCCATTCGTTGGTCAGTTGTTGTCAAATTTTTGACAAGAAACACCGTCATTTGTATCGTTGCATAATCTTCTAGACTTGTATATTATTTTTTTGTTTATGCTGTATCGTCATGTTTGTCGATCCGATACTTAATAAGCTTTACTGGTTGGTAGACTCTTTAGACGTTTATATAATATTTTGAACTACCTGTATTGTGTTTTTACACGATCCCAGTGGACTTATATTATTCCATCACCGAATGAAAAAAATACTTGAAGCATTTAGAGTTAAACGCCACTGATGAGTCTTAAGTAGACGAAACGCGCGTCTGGCGTAATGAATTTGTCACCTTGGTAATTTTGATTACATCTTGTTGGAATATTTGAGGAAAGCCAAGTAACAGCACGGCACGTCCGGGGCTGGCGGACTTGAAAAGCAACTATTTTGGGTTAAGTTGGAAATGAGAAATTTTAAGATCAATATGTTATGACTTGTTTACGTCATTTATTTATATTGACATTCAATGACTAAGGCCATTCGTTGGTCAGTTGTTGTCAAATTTTTGACAAGAAACACCGTCATTTGTATCGTTGCATAATCTTCTAGACTTGTATATTATTTTTTTGTTTATGCTGTATCGTCATGTTTGTCGATCCGATACTTAATAAGCTTTACTGGTTGGTAGACTCTTTAGACGTTTATATAATATTTTGAACTACCTGTATTGTGTTTTTACACGATCCCAGTGGACTTATATTATTCCATCACCGAATGAAAAAATACTTGAAGCATTTAGAGTTAAACGCCACTGAGGAGTCTTAAGTAGACGAAACCCGCGTCTGGCGTAATGAATTTGTCACCTTGGTAATTTTGATTACATCTTGTTGGAATATTTGAGGAAAGCCAAGTAACAGCACGGCACGTCCGGGGCTGGCGGACTTGAAAAGCAACTATTTTGGGTTAAGTTGGAAATGAGAAATTTTAAGATTAATATGTTATGACTTGTTTACGTTATTTATTTATATTGACACTCAATGACTAAGGCCATTCGTTGGTCAGTCTGTGTCTAAATTTATGACAAGAAACACCGTCATTTGTATCGTTGCATAATCTTCTAGACTTGTATGTTATTATTTTTTGTTTATGCTGTATCGTCATGTTTGTCGATCCGATACTAAATAAGTGTACTGGTTAGCAGATTTCTTTTAGACTCTTTATATAATATTTTGAACTGCCTGTATTGTGTATTTACACGATCCCAGTGGACTTATATTATTCTATCTCCCAATGAAAAAAATATTATTCCATCTCCCAATGAAGAATATCTTAAACATTATTTAGAGTTAAACGCCACTGATGAGTCTTAAGTAGACGAAACGCGCGTCTGGCGTAATGAATTTGTCACCTTGATAATTTTGATTACATCTTGTTGGAATATTTGAGCAACGCCAAGTAACAGCACGGCACGTCCCCGGTTAGCGGACTGAGAAGCAAACTATGAAAAAAGTTTTGGGTTCATTTAAAATGAGAAAATTCAAGATTAATATGTTATGATTGTTTACGTTATTTATTTATATTGACACTCAATGACTAAGGCCATTCGTTGGTCAGTCTGTGTCTAAATTTATGACAAGAAACACCGTCATTTGTATCGTTGCATAATCTTCTAGACTTGTATGTTATTATTTTTTGTTTATGCTGTATCGTCATGTTTGTCGATCCGATACTAAATAAGTGTACTGGTTAGCAGATTTCTTTTAGACTCTTTATATAATATTTTGAACTGCCTGTATTGTGTATTTACACGATCCCAGTGGACTTATATTATTCCATCTCCCAATGAAAAAAATATTATTCCATCTCCCAATGAAGAATATCTTAAACATTATTTAGAGTTAAACGCCACTGATGAGTCTTAAGTAGACGAAACGCGCGTCTGGCGTAATGAATTTGTCACCTTGATAATTTTGATTACATCTTGTTGGAATATTTGAG
This sequence comes from Limnoperna fortunei, assembly GCA_944474755.1. Lineage (NCBI taxonomy): Eukaryota > Metazoa > Mollusca > Bivalvia > Mytilida > Modiolidae > Limnoperna > Limnoperna fortunei. The sequence continues at coordinate 24,281,916 of OX104116.1, forward strand.
CAAAGCCAAGTAACAGCACGGCACGTCCCCGGTTAGCGGACTGAGAAGCAAACTATGAAAAACGTTTTGGGTTCATTTAAAATGAGAAAATTCAAGATTAATATGTTATGATTGTTTACGTTATTTATTTATATTGACACTCAATGACTAAGGCCATTCGTTGGTCAGTCTGTGTCTAAATTTATGACAAGAAACACCGTCATTTGTATCGTTGCATAATCTTCTAGACTTGTATGTTATTATTTTTTGTTTATGCTGTATCGTCATGTTTGTCGATCCGATACTAAACAAGTGTACTGGTTAGCAGATTTCTTTTAGACTCTTTATATAATATTTTGAAGTGCCTGTATTGTGTATTTACACGATCCCAGTGGACTTATATTATTCCATCTCCCAATGAAAAAAATATTATTCCATCTCCCAATGAAGAATATCTTAAACATTATTTAGAGTTAAACGCCACTGATGAGTCTTAAGTAGACGAAACGCGCGTCTGGCGTAATGAATTTGTCACCTTGGTAATTTTGATTACATCTTGTTGGAATATTTGAGGAAAGCCAAGTAACAGCACGGCACGTCCGGGGCTGGCGGACTTGAAAAGCAACTATTTTGGGTTAAGTTGGAAATGAGAAATTTTAAGATCAATATGTTATGACTTGTTTACGTCATTTATTTATATTGACATTCAATGACTAAGGCCATTCGTTGGTCAGTTGTTGTCAAATTTTTGACAAGAAACACCGTCATTTGTATCGTTGCATAATCTTCTAGACTTGTATATTATTTTTTTGTTTATGCTGTATCGTCATGTTTGTCGATCCGATACTTAATAAGCTTTACTGGTTGGTAGACTCTTTAGACGTTTATATAATATTTTGAACTACCTGTATTGTGTTTTTACACGATCCCAGTGGACTTATATTATTCCATCACCGAATGAAAAAATACTTGAAGCATTTAGAGTTAAACGCCACTGAGGAGTCTTAAGTAGACGAAACCCGCGTCTGGCGTAATGAATTTGTCACCTTGGTAATTTTGATTACATCTTGTTGGAATATTTGAGGAAAGCCAAGTAACAGCACGGCACGTCCGGGGCTGGCGGACTTGAAAAGCAACTATTTTGGGTTAAGTTGGAAATGAGAAATTTTAAGATTAATATGTTATGACTTGTTTACGTCATTTATTTATATTGACATTCAATGACTAAGGCCATTCGTTGGTCAGTCGTTGTCAAATTTTTGACAAGAAACACCGTCATTTGTATCGTTGCATAATCTTCTAGACTTGTATATTATTTTTTTGTTTATGCTGTATCGTCATGTTTGTCGATCCGATATTTAATAAGCTTTACTGGTTGGTAGATATATAAACCGACAAAATCCAAACTCACGAAATGTTAACCGCCTAAACTCTACCGAAGATGGAATTCGACTTATAAAAATCGTCCCATCGTAGCGGGACCAATTTGTGAAACACACAGTTTGAGCAATCTACTAGACATTCTTCTCAAACCTTTATTGAAACATATTAAAAGTTATATTAGAGATGATTTGGATATGTTGAACCACCTTCCAGAAACTATAAACGAAAATACATACATGGTTTCATTTGATGTCATTAATCTATATACAAACATTCCGCACGAATATGGTCTAAATGCCATAAAATATTGGATTGAAAAATACCGAGAAGATATACCAAGTAGATTTATAAATGACTTTATTATCGATAGTTTAAAATTTATATTAGAAAATAATTATTTTTACTTTAATGATCAAGCTTTCCGTCAAAATCCGGAACTGCCATGGGCACAAAGGTTGCCCCCACTTATGCAAATTTAGTGATGGGTTATCACGAATTAAAAATTTACGAACAATCTATGATCAAGTTTGGAGATGTGTTTCATGCATATTTGCTAGAAAATTGGAAAAGATTTCTTGATGATTGTTTTATCCTATGGAATGACAGTTTAGAAACCTTAACAGATTTCAAGGAATTATAAACGGAATAAATGAGAACCTACAATTTACAATGGATCATAGCAACGACAGATTACCTTTCCTAGATATATTAATCATTAAAAACAACAACAATTTAGAAACTGACATATACTTCAAACCAACCGACTCCAAACAATATTTACTATTTTCTTCTTGACATCCGAGACCCACCCGTATAAATATACCGTATAATTTAGCCAGGCGAATTTGTGCTATAGTGTCGTCCACGGAAACCAGGAATTTACGACTTAAGGAACTCAGTGACGTTTTATTAGCTCGGAAATATCCGAAAAAACTCATAGAAAATGGAATCGATAGAGCTACTAGATTGAGCACACGGGAATTGCGAAAAGTTAGGAATAACACAGTACCGGAAGTCATACCATATGTTTCGACATACAATCCTCGTAATGCCGAAGTATTCGGACAGATATTAAACAACATTCCGATATTACAAAATGACGAACGAATGAAAGCCGTCCTGCAGAAACATCCAATTATTAAAAGCAAAAGACAATCAAAGTCGCTGAAAACAATACTCACTAATGCCAAACTTAGCACAGCTACGGATATTCCGAAGGTTACAAAATGTAACCGTTTTAATTGTGGAGTGTGTGCATATCTTATTGAAGGGTCTGAATTTAAATTTAAAACTGGACACATCTTCCGAATAAAAAACAATTTCTCGTGCTATTCGGAAAATCTATTATACGTAATAACATGCAAAGGATGTGGTGAACATTATATTGGACAAACAGGTAACACACTTAGACAACGAATGACTGTACATAGGCAACAAATTAGAGTACCTTACACAAGGATGATTTCACTAAGCGAACACATTTCAAATTGTGCCGGATCAACAATACCGAACTATTACATTTTCCCGTTATACCAATGTGCACCTAAAACAACAGCAGACCAACGTATAAATAAAGAAAACTATTTATTTTAAAATATAATCTTGTTTCAAATAGAACAAATTCCAGTATTTAATGCGTTCTTAAGTTACTCTATGACGTTACGTTACTAAGATGTTCAACAATTACTCTATGACGTTAAGTACCTATGACTAAATCATAACAAGTCTAGAAGATTATGCAACGATACAAATGACGGTGTTTCTTGTCATAAATTTAGACACAGACTGACCAACGAATGGCCTTAGTCATTGAGTGTCAATATAAATAAATAACGTAACCAATCATAACATATTAATCTTGAATTTTCTCATTTTAAATGAACCCAAAACTTTTTTCATAGTTTGCTTCTCAGTCCGCTAACCGTCTGGCGTAATGAATTTGTCACCTTGATAATTTTGATTACATCTTGTTGGAATATTTGAGCAAAGCCAAGTAACAGCACGGCACGTCCCCGGTTAGCGGACTGAGAAGCAATCTATGAAAAAAGTTTTGGGTTCATTTAAAATGAGAAAATTCAAGATTAATATGTTATGATTGTTTACGTTATTTATTTATATTGACACTCAATGACTAAGGCCATTCGTTGGTCAGTCTGTGTCTAAATTTATGACAAGAAACACCGTCATTTGTATCGTTGCATAATCTTCTAGACTTGTATGTTATTATTTTTTGTTTATGCTGTATCGTCATGTTTGTCGATCCGATACTAAATAAGTGTACTGGTTAGCAGATTTCTTTTAGACTCTTTATATAATATTTTGAACTGCCTGTATTGTGTATTTACACGATCCCAGTGGACTTATATTATTCCATCTCCCAATGAAAAAAATATTATTCCATCTCCCAATGAAGAATATCTTAAACATTATTTAGAGTTAAACGCCACTGATGAGTCTTAAGTAGACGAAACGCGCGTCTGGCGTAATGAATTTGTCACCTTGATAATTTTGATTACATCTTGTTGGAATATTTGAGCAAAGCCAAGTAACAGCACGGCACGTCCCCGGTTAGCGGACTGAGAAGCAAACTATGAAAAAAGTTTTGGGTTCATTTAAAATGAGAAAATTCAAGATTAATATGTTATGATTGTTTACGTTATTTATTTATATTGACACTCAATGACTAAGGCCATTCGTTGGTCAGTCTGTGTCTAAATTTATGACAAGAAACACCGTCATTTGTATCGTTGCATAATCTTCTAGACTTGTATGTTATTATTTTTTGTTTATGCTGTATCGTCATGTTTGTCGATCCGATACTAAATAAGTGTACTGGTTAGCAGATTTCTTTTAGACTCTTTATATATATATATATATATATATATATATATATATATATATATATATATATATATATTTCACTATATATATAATTAAACATAAAAAGTCCAACGTAACCAGAATTTACATTTCTATTTTCACAAGCGCTTTCATGTATCATTACAATCTTCAGGTGAATGTTTTTGTGAATCTATTGGTAACGTTTACGTGACGTTACGTTATTGTTAAATAACAAAACTAAGGGTGAGTGACCATACCTTACATATAGAACAAGGGAGATATCATAATATCCCCAGATGTCAACGAATATGCTCTAAATGCTAAATTCTTGAAGATGAAGAACATTTTCTTTTACATTGTCAAATTAACACTCTACCAAGAGATATTTTCTATTCAAAAATTTCAAATATAGACGATATCTTTGCAAATTTAAATGCAAATGAAAAAGTAAAATATATCCTTTGTCCAAAATCAGAACATTTAACTTATGTTAAGGACTTTTTAAAGCAATCATTTGAAATGCGAAAATAGGGTCCACATCGGTTAAAATGTACTACATTTGTAGTTATATTAGAAATAATAACTGATGTACTTCGAGTATGTTTGTATTTGTATGCTAATGTTTTTGTTTACAATGTTATTATATTGCTTTGACCCATATGGATGTAATTTGCAATAAAGAATTTGAATTTGAATTTGAATTTGTTAAAAAATTACAAAGGGAAGAACTCTTGAAAACACAAAGTGAACCTGAAACCAGTGACGCACAAATACCGTTTGTTTTCACCCACAACCCAGGAAATCCAAATCTTTTTCCGAATGGCACGATCCAGTTTGCCTATTATCACACGAAGCGATGAACTGAAAGATTTAATTAACGAAAATACAATCATTCAGAGCAAAAGACAACCGAAAAATTTGAAACGGCTATTAACTAAGGCCAAATTTGACCCACAGAGATCGGAACAAAACTATACTGTCTCGAAATTTTTCCACGTATATGCTGGACCACCAATTTTTGGCATCCGTTCTCTTCAGAAACTTGTTGAAAAGAGGCTCGATATGAAAACAAGAAAACTTTTGATGCAAAGCATCAGTTCTTCAGTTCGCCGCCGATTTGTTTACGGGATGCATTTTAAAGCATGTTTATACCTACGTTACAGAGGTTATTTTTTATGTTCTTCGCAATTAGGTTGTAATGCGTCAAAGCTTTAAGTTATTATTTTGTTCAAATTATACATTAACAGCATATACTTTAGACCCAATAGTGTGTTTTGCTTAGAGGCTGTAATCAAACGTTTCGAACCTTGAATATGTGTTTTTCTATCTGTTTGCATTTGCTTAAATGCAAAATACATATCATCTCGACAATATGGCAATTAGAGAAAATAATCTCAATTTTTAGATTGGATTGAAAAATTGTGCGTGTAGAGGACCAGAAGAATAAATAATCAAAGTCAAGTTGTTTTTATATAATATAAAAACTTGTGCAGCAAGATATCTCAGACTTTCAATCAAACTAAAAACACACCATTTCTAAGGACTATCTAATGAGCATTCGCTTAGAAAGAATTGCAATTTCTAAACAGAAGGCATTTTAACTTTTTCCCCCATAAGGTTCTATGTAAAGCTAAATGTTGTTGTGGCTAATTTGAATTGCCGATTTCTAAATTTACGCACATGTAATCTTTTGTCATATATTAAATCACAAATATACTCGAATTAAAACTAATATTTAAGTTGTTCAATTAAATTATTGACATAACATTTATATATTGAATCTTACAAATTTATGCGGCATACTCCGGAATTGTATAAACAAATTTGCCTTTTATTCTGGTTTGCGATTTTTCAAACCAACGCTCTTCGATAGAACTATCACCGAATTGTGAAGTACCAGGATAAAAATGGACTCCCTCTATTATTAACTTCCGTAAATAGAATACCAACAAAATTTATTATTACATGAAACTTTGATATTACCCAAGCATTTTTGCAGTCGAAACTTAGCTATCATCTTGTTTTTTCACTCAAGTTAAATGATTGACATTCTTGTAGCAGATTTCTGTTCATTTATGGTTACTAAGTGTACTTAGAAATATTTTCTCCTTTATCCATCGTTAGCAACGAAAGTGAATACAAATATTGGGCGGCGATAAAAATTGGCGCCAACCAATCAAAATCCAGTAAAATGTAATCGGAGTTTATCTAATGACCGAACGAATTTAAATTAAACAAACGAACACCATAACGCACTATCACTTTGATAAATTAATTTAATCATAAGGCTTAAATTATTTTGATTCAGAAATAGCTTTGAACTATGTACAACTTAATGATTTAAGAATAAAGAAAAGTGGGAAACTTATAGAAATCTTTCACATTGTGCTAAGTAAGGCTATTGTCAGACGGTTACATAGTTTTCATGAAAATCTTGTAGTTTAGTTTACCATTTTAAAGAAATGCATTCAAATTGCTAATTTCGGTATAAATGTGAATGTTAACATCATTTTAATCAGTGGTTTAATACAGCAAATAATTAACAAGTGCATGATTCATTCACTCGACAAAAATTAAATTTAAAAAAGTACATTTTATTAGGTAATGACCCTACGGCTTCTTCAGGTTTAATTTGAATAATTGTCACTCATGTGCTGCACGCTTTTCAAAGAAAGATCAATATAACAATGGTACTGCGTATATTTACCCGCCAGGCTACCCGACTCCTGTCTTCTGTCATGTGCGCTGCACATTGTGAACATTGAAAGACGCTGTCTTTCTTAAGATTTAAGAATGTAACTGTTTACTAGACAGAATATCGTACATATACATAGTAGTAAAATAAACTTGTAAAATGTCGAACGATGAATTAGAAATGTATGCTTCGAGAAAGAATAAACCTGAACGGATCTTGAAAAGGGAAATCCGAAGGATTCACATGATATTGCTTCGATATCTAAAGATGAATCCGGTAAGGGCATTGTTACTTCTAAAGGAAAAGGGAAGTCAAATCTTAGGGGCACGAAGACCTCTGAGAAATCCAGCAAAGGAAAAGTTTCTAAGAGTAAACAAAAACAACTTAATGAAATAAGCTCCGACTCTGATTCTGATACGGACAAAGCTTATTTTAGAGAATTTGTTGGTTGATGTTATGAAATCGTTTAATGAAATGGCTTCTAAAAGTGGTGCCGAATTTCATGAACCTTCTGTAAATTCTGATATGCACGACGAGAGCATGACGATTATAATCTAAATTAAAGGCCTGAATGTTCTTGTGAAATGTCACAAGCTGCAAATTTTGACGATGGTTTTTTTTATAATGATTCAGAAATTCATATAACCGAGGAGGATAATTTTGATTACGAGTGTCCCAAAATTTTCAATGGTGAATCATAATTTGGCGAAAAAATTCACGAGAAACTCGTTCATTTGGTAAATGAAGGTTGCTACAAAAAAAGGTGAATCAACAGAACATATTGAAAAGTACAAAATTACTGCAAATGTAAATTACCACCTTGTGTCAATGATGATATATGCATTGCTTATTTACTTACTTAACTTAGGTTTTTTGTACCTAGGTGGTACATGTACATAGGCCACTGATGATACTCCTCCATTCTGTCCTGTTTTTTGCCAGTCTGACAAGGTCTTGCCTTTTATATCCCTGGGTTTCCATCTCTTGGGTTGTGTTTCTTATCCATGTATTAGGCCGTTCAACTCTCCTTTTATCCTGTGGATTCAATTAAAAAGCTTGTCGTGTGATGGAATTGGTGGGTTCTCTTAATGTATGGACTATCCATCCGCTTTCAATGGTAATATTGTTTTTTGAAACTAAAAGATATATCCCAAAACAGTATGTTAAAGCAAAGAAAATTGACATAAACATTCTCGTCATTTTATTGAATATACGTACCTTTTAAACAAAAAATATTGAGAAATCTTAACGAAATTGCATTGTTCCAGTTTGAAATTTTCAGTTCAGCGTAATATGACGTCGGAATGCTAATTGTGACGTCATATCAATTCGAATGTAGAAATCTTAAAATATATTTAAGGATTGTCTTCAATTAGATTATTGGATATAAACGACTTTGGGTCGATTTACGCTGAATAAACCAACAATTGAAAACAAACCTTATATTTTAAATTCTATAGTAAAAATGATGTAACAAGAACACTATTTTACAAGTAATCAAATAATATTTGCAATTCAGAATTTTAGTGTCGTCACTTGTTGTTTGCGGAAGAATTCATGTTTAGCCAACGTCAACAATACATCAACAATACATCTTATTATGACGTCACAACCAGTCACGTGCTGAAAAAGCAAGTTAGGTTATATAACCAACTTTGCTCATGTATTGAGTGTTAAAACGAAATTAAAATATATATCGGGAGTAGTTTAAGGTAGATCAGCTGTATATCGCGGCGCATCATGGTTGCGCAACGCATCTACTGTAAACAAAAATGCTATGTTGTAAAATAAATATAACTTCAGTATGTTTGTAATACTTTTATGCGTTATATTTCACAAGCTGGCATAATTTTGCTTCTAATTAACCATTTTTTTCCTTTAACAAACTGTTTTCGAGTAATTTCATCGTGCCAGACGATAGTCTCGATCATCCAGACGCTTAATTATATTTGTGCGTCTGGATTCAGCTCTATATTAAACTCGTTATCATTACGCCCAAAACTGGGCGTAATTTTTGATTGGATGATATTTTTATTGTCTAAAAAATTACTTCCGTTCATATCAAGAAGTGTACAACAAATTGTACCAAAGTTTACATTTGAATATTTTTATAAAATATTACTTTATCAATTAATTAAACAAATATTATTGTTATGCATAATCAAGAGTGAATCTTACTGTGACGTCATATTATAAGTATAGATATGTTTGCATGGTTTTCCTTGTTTAAAAATAGGGCCCTAAAAATAGAATCATTGTTTGTCTCCACCTATTGGTAGCGAAATTAAAATAAGGTGATCCAAGACGCTATTATATGCGTCTGGGTGATCGAGACTAGCCAGACGACATAGTAACACCTGCGCGTCAACTTCCGTTTGGTCATTTTTTATGCGGTCAATATGGATACACGTGGACGGATGGATCTTGAATGGAATTTTAACATTTCTGCGAAACATATAGCAGTGGTTTTAGGAAATACATCTACATAATTAATTTTGGGAATAAAGTAAGTATATTTTGATGATATAGTTTCAACTCACTTCGAATTTTCCTTGAGGCAAGGCGATTCGTGTTTCAGACGGACAAAATGCCTTCCGCGTAATTTAGCATAGGCAGACAAAAATCCCCTGTAAAATTTACAAGGCGGACAAAATTCCCCTGTAACATTTTCAAGGCAGACAAAGATCCTCCTGGAATCTGATTATGATAATACCGATTAAGTATTGTACATCTTGTTAGATAGATTTTTTACCTGGGGCTGGAACTTGAAATGATGAACAAAGATTAAAACATGATTATTTTATTTTTTTACTATGACATATCACGTCTATATGGTTTGAATTGTTTTGTACGACGTGGGATTTAAATAAAAGGAACCACACCATTTGATCCCTTTCAATATTTTCTACTAATTTAATAATCCAATTTTTTAAACTAATTTATGCTATTATTTTAGTAAATATAACTTAATAGTAAATGTTATACCTGTTGCAATTTTCGACAAGATGCACATAATGTTATGCTGAAGGTATATCTATATGTACGTTGTGAACATTAAAAAATGCATTTAAAAAAATCTGATTCTGGAGGAATATTGTCCAGATAAGTAAGTTAAACAAAAAGCACTCCGTGCAAGTTTATTTACAAGCTTATTACAGAGTAAAGTCTACCATAAATTATATAGAAAAACATAAATACCATAGTTTAATCTTCTTCCGTGGTTTTTTTTTATGGGGATTTTTATCATATGACAATAGCCTGGTCCAACATGCAACATCTTATGTTAGACCATTTAACACAACACATGCCAACATGTTAAGTTGTGATTAATCCTTATAGATGAAAAAGGAAACGAGTATCTTTTGTCACTATTACATGTACATGTAAAGAACTATCTGTGTAGTACCAGTATTTTATTTTTAATTCTTTAAAAATTACTTCTTTTTATTTATAATAACAATTGGATATTTTTTATTGCCTTACATGTACTTTGTCATTAAAAATTGTTAAAAGTTCAGTCAGTACTGTAATTTTATTTCTTACAGAAGCTACTATTACTACCTGTGTGTCATAATTTTCAAGAGAAAAATATAAGTGCAGACTTATTGAAGTATACATGTAAGCAGTAATTTATTTATGTATTAGAAATATGTATGGATGTGTAGTTGGATACAATTTTGTAGTATACATTACACAATGAAAGGTGCATTTCTCTCCCAATAAAACTGATTGCCACAAAAATGACTGTACATACTATAGTTGAAAATTAATGAAAACATAAGTGTTAAGTTCACATTATGGTACAATTGTCATCTGTGTGCATTTAACATTAAGACACACTTTTTCAGAATGGCTTTGACCAATTTGTGATTCTTGTCTTCTTCTTTTTACAATTTTCACATTTTAGAAGTTTTACAGTTGGACACATTGTTAATGCTATACTATTTCTTTTGAAGAATGTTTCTAGGCATATTTTTTGCATTCAATTAATTGTAAGAAAACAAGCCTGGAGACATATGTTTTTTATTCCAATTTTGAAATGTGTATAGTTCAAAGAACAAAATATCTGAAAACAAAAAAAAATTCAGCAGCTGCATCTATTAGTGGTGATCTACCTTAAATCATATCAGAATTCAGACTAAAAGTAATTAAATTATTAACAATAACGATAATTATGGATAACAGATAACAAACGGCATATGTAAGTCAGTTTTTACATTTACAAAAAACACGCAGGTTACGCATGGCGAACTAAACTTATTGGAATTTTGACACGGCTTTGTTTACTTAGCTAAAGCAGGACGTCATATTAGAATACTTAATTTTGTATGTCTCCCATTTGGCCTAGCATCAGCACCAAGAGTGGTAACGAAAGCAATGAAGCCGATTTTTTCTTCAGTACTGTATATTGGATTTTCTACATTTTATTAAAGTGATGATTCTTTGATTGAAAATTTAGATCCTGTTGAATGTTCAAAACAAACGTCGTACTTGCAAAGTTTAATGGAAAGGCTTGGTTGCCAAGTTAATATGAAAAAAATCATCATTTGTACCTAAAGAGCAAATATTTTTTCTTGGGCATTGAATCGATTCAGAAAATTTATTGTCAGTTTGACAGATGAAAAACATGAGAATGATCATTCACAAAATGCAAGACGTCAAATTCAATTGTGGATTCAAAATATGAAAGTCATGAATGGAAAACCAATTAGAACACCTAGAATAAATTGTTATATTGAAACTGGCGTTCAACCGAAGGTTGGGGTGCTCATTTCAAAGGGAAATCTGCTGGTGGTAGATGGACTAAAGCAAAAAAACAACACTTCACATAAATGTTTTGGAGCTAAGAGCAATATTTTACGGGCTCATATAAGAAGAATGTTCCTTTCTGCAACACACATTCCAGGTTGTAACAATTTTGACGCAGATTATTGCTCTAGAATATTAAAAAATATTAAATGAAGTTAGATACGGATATTTTCTGTAGAGTAACAGAACATGTTTTCCTCCCAGATATTGACTTTTTGCATCTAGATTGAATCAACAGCTTGAAAAATATGTTTCATTGAACCCAGAACCAGATGCTTGTGCCTCAGATGCATTTTCTATTTTGTGGACAAATTTTAATCCATACATATTTTTTCCTTTCAGTATGATATAACAAACCCTAAACAAGATAAAGGACGAAAAAACTATCTTGATAGTTCCAAATTGGCCAACACAAAGTTGGTTTCCAATTTTGTTAAATATGTTAATAGATTTACCGGCAAAGTTGCCAATGCGAAACAAATTGTTGCTTAATCCAGCAAACAATCAAACGCGCCCATTGAACAAAAGAAAGTTATGGTTGACCGCCTGTGTTGTATCAGGAGACAACTTGAACATAAATTTGTTTCAGAAAAAGCTCAAAATATATCATTGGGTCATGGCGACCTTCAACTGCAAAACAGTGTGATTACATAAATATAAAATAGATGGATATTTTGGTGTAAAAACAAATTGACTCCATTAATCCCACTGAAACACAAATCGTCAATTATTTAGCTGAGTTTGCAGAAAGTGTGTCATATTCAGTCGTGAATTCTCATAACAGCGCAAATTGTCAAACTTTGGGTTAAACACAGTTTGATAATTGTGTAATTGTATCAAGGTTTATTTAACAAAACGTCCAGTGTCAAAATACACAGTACAAAAATGTGGGATGTAAATGTTGTACTTAGATTTCTTAAATCGTTGTATCTACTTGAAAATTTATCTTTAAAGTTGTTAACTTTAAAACTCACTACACGGTTAGCTTTTACATCTGCACAAAGAGCGCAGACTTTTTCTTGTTTGAACATTGATTAGATGAAAACTGACAATTTTGGTATATATGTGGAGGTTAAGCAGTTGTTAAAAACATCTAAACCTGGAAAAAAAACCCTTTGATAAATCTTACAAAATTTGTTAATAATAACTTATTTATTGTAATACCTACAAAAAAACTGCACACAAAAGAAAGTCTAGACATTTGTTGGTATCATTTCTTACTTTTAAACAGGTAACAACTTGTACTCTTGCAAGATGGCTCAAAAATAGACTGAAGATGTCAGGCATTGATACACTATTTTTACAGGACATTTAACTCGGGGAGCGGCGACCTCTTCAGAATTTGCCAAAGGAGTTTCGGTTGTAGACATCATGACGACAGCCAACTGGTCAAGTGAAGACACATTTTTCAGGTTTTACAAGATATTGTTCCTGGGTCTGAAATATCATCTAATGATCGATGTGCCTTTGCTGTATTAAATGGTAACGGATAAACAGTTGGGATTTCCTCATTTATGGACAGTGTTTAACTTTTCGTTGATGGGTAGTGTTAAATTTCGTGTGTATGGAAAGTTTTAAATTTCGTGTGGACAGTGCTTCTTTATGAATATATGAGATTGACTTTAAAACTTTGCATTATCAGAAACTCAATTCTTCCGTAAATGACCGATTTCTGGTACAGATGACCTAGTACAGATGAGCTCACGCGCACACATCTGTACTTGCTGCGTCATCCAATCAAAACGACAGAAACAAGAACGTTGTTATGTAAGCATTCTTGTTTCCGGCGTTCTGATTGGACGTCATAGACAATGGAGTCTAAAACAATTCGAGTCTATAGGACATAGCGATGGGAAAGTTGTTGTTTTACGGAAGAAATAGGTACTTTCATACTTATACTCGCGAAAAGACATTAAATTTCTATCACTCGTGAAAGATCAACGGGTCTTTCCCAAAAACGTATGAAAGAACCTATTAATCTTTGTATATGGCAGGGCAGTTATACGTAAAATATTTATGTCAAATATCGTTCGATTTGGGTCCGGTGTTTGAAAACCCTTTTTATGGAAACAGGTTTAGTTGGTATCTTGTATTTGAATTGTTTGTTATATGGTTTTTTATTTCATGGAAATGCTTCATTGGATTCTTCAAATTGAGCGGTTCGTAATATCATTTGTTGCAATCTTTGAAAATTCACATTAAACCTGAGGAAGTCGTAGGGTCATTACGTAATAAAATGTGGACATCATTCCAGTACACGAAGGGTGTGTAGGATGATGGCCATTTTATGAAGAAGCCCTGAGGCTTCCGAGGGTTAAATTTACCCTCCCTGAATAGCCACTCCCATTCAATCATTTTGCAACAAATGAAGCTTTGGACAGACACAAGTAGGGTAGCCTGGCGGGTTTTTTGAAATAGAGTTAACCAATTTTTTATTATTCTTCATTGACAGCAACCCTGTCCTCAGTCAAAATGTACTTATATCTTGACACAGGAGTATAAATGTACCATTTTATTTATTAATAGACGAGAATTGTATTCCTTAATATACTTACTTTAATACCATATATAGAGCAGAATGAAAAAAATCTATGGTTCTTTGTATGAAAACGAATGCGTCGAATCGCTGATTCTGTTTAATATGCATGGTTATTACAGTATCATCTGTAATTGTTTACAAGTTATGAGTCAAGAACCACTTTCCATAACGATTTAAGGACAATAACTCCAAACCACTAACGGTACTGGTTTTCTTTTCAAACATTTGTATATTTTGATGAGTCCAACAGTTTTCCTTTAATATTGTCTACTTTAAACTTGTACGGTTTTATGTTATTTTATAAAAGAATTAATGGCGGACATTTTGAAAATGACCACCCACAATGGTATGACTTTGGTCATGAATTGTCGTGTTATCTTTACAGTTTTGGCATTTTACCGAAATCCTTATTTTATTGTGTGTAAAGTTTCTTAGTATTTAATCAGCATTTGACATTTTTAACTGCTTTTCTACGATCCAACTTGTTACATTATTTCGCAATTGATGTGTAGTCATGAATATGGAATATGGAAATTATTTATATTGTGTACGACCTTGTTTTAGCTGTAAGACCACTTTTGTTTATTATCGACTCTTTTGTCGTACAACATTATGCACTGGGTGGCCATTAGGTCAAAATTTCACCCTTAAGTTTTATTACATATAATAACGAACGCTCGACCAGGAGTTCATATGGTCTGAAAACCTAGGTTCAATTTTTGGCCAAAACAAATTGCATGTATTTAATTGAAACATTTTTACCTTTTTACGTACATCCTTTGTGCTTATTCCTGATATTTTGTATGATACTACACCTAACGAAGACAAAAAACAAAAATGTGTCCTCGTCTTAGCTTTATGTTATTCAAAGCAAATTCTTGTGCGAAGTTTACTGCCATTATAATCCGATGTTAGTTTTGTGATTTATCGGATGCGACAAAACGAGGGTACGATTATTCGTTCTAAGCAAATTCTAAAATTTTATTGAATTCCAAAAATCGGTTTTCAAGAATTACACGAAAACATCCAAAGACCTCACATACACAATAATGAAAAATAGGCTTGGTGACAAAAAAGTCACTATTGGTTAATTTTTCGTTTTCTTAATTGCATACTTGGCATTAGACATCCAACACAAATTAGGTTATATTACACACAGAAAGGTACTAATTGCATAACTTTATTAAAAATTTAATTGAAGCCATTTTATTCATTTGTATGGTAATTTGGCAATTTATTGTTAAATATTATTTTGAAACAAAAAATTGTTGTATGCATGTGTAAATGTTATTTTGTTTAAATAACTTAAACACTTGTAAAATTTATGTATTCCTTTATTTATAACATACTTATTATTCTATTTTATGGTGGGGAGGGGGCGAACAGACCCACTTTCCGGAGAAACTAACCAACACGAAACGGTGTGTTCCCGGAATGCCAACATTATTAAAATCACATAATTAAGTATTGATGTTTTAGTGGTTAAAAGGGGTTCAACAAGGGGTGTTGATTATTCTTCTAATTGAAATGGGTATAATAATACAAATGGGCAGTTATTGCAACATAAAAAAATGAAATGGGTAAGATATATAAAAAATTTTTAATAAAAAGGGTGATTTTTTCGAGAATTCAAAATTGAATACTTTAAACGCCATAGAGTAAATCATGATTATGGCACAGTTAAACTTCAAGTACATACCCAACAGACTAGGAGACAACAACTTAGCCGGCAATTATTATATTTTCCGGGTAAAAACTTCCCCTGGTAAAAGAACTTACTAGAAGTGTAATATACCAGCATGCCCAGCCACTATAGACACCATCACAGTCACCGTGCAGACCAAGCAAAAATTGTAACCAAAGACATCATGCACTTGATATCGACCAAACACCAGGAAGAAGTGTAAATCATGATTATGGCACAGTTAAACTTCAAGTACATACCCAACAGACTAGGAGACAACAACTTAGCCTGCAATTATTATATTTTCCGGGTAAAAACTACCCTTGTTGAAAGAACTTACTAGAAGTGTAATATACCAGCATGTCCAGCCACTATAGACACCATCACAGTCACCGTGCAGACCAAGCAAAAATTGTAACCAAAGACATCATGCACCTGATATCGACCAAATACCAGGAAGAAGTAAGACCAAAGCCAGCTATCTACCAAGAAGAGATGTCAGAGCTTAGACATGACGAGTAGGACGATGATTCGAGAGTTGTTAAGAAGATTACAACATTCAACTCTGCAAAATTAATATTGTACAAAGCCCGGCGCACACAGACGCCCAAGTTACCCACCAATATTACAGACATCCATCTTGATGCCAAGTGGACCCAGACTACAATCGTTGACCGATTCCTACTATTCGACGACAGCACACAAGGACAACGCATCATCGCCTTCGTATCGACAGAAAACCTGACTCATCTGCTTCAAACGGCATCTTCTGTGACGGAACCTTCTACACATGCCCATTACTTTTCAACCCGATCTACAGCATCCACATCCAGCTTGAAGGTACTATGTATCAAGTTGTATATGGCCTACTACCAGGAAAGAGCGAACAAACTTACAAATTGTCCACCTACTGCAAACAGCAATTACTCATGGACGATGTGGATGCCGTGTAGCAGCTGTTCCATCTGGGATTAAAAAAACTTAATAGACTAAATACTTGTGCTGAATTATTTGTACTGTGTTTATAATTTTAATGTGAAATGCAGTGTTTTTTATTGTTACCTGTTTGTTATATTTTGCTATAATTAAATGTATTTATAATCATAGAATCATAAAATTAAATAATAAAAAATATATTCAAAATATATTCTTTGAAAATATACAAATATCTATTTATAACTTATAGTATTTTCATACTTCATATTTCAAAATGTAATAATTTTCTTATGTATTTATTGACTAAAGGCAGAATTGTTAAATTCACAATGTAAATATACAAATACTTTCACTCAATATAGTTCATTTACCACAGTACAATATTACACAATTTTACCTTTAAGGTTAATTAATTACCATGTGTGGGGGACCACACTAATGAGAGTCTACAATGTGCTTTGATCTTTCAAAATGTTGGCATTCCGGCACACAGCCCACGAAACTCCCGGGAGAGCTTGTTGTCGGTGCGAAACGACCAAGAACCTGTATCTCCGATAGACCATACCCTTGCCAAGTTGACTGGCATGTGGCAAACAAGTTTTTTTTATCATTTCTGGTTCCTCTGCTACTTCTTCTTTCTGATATGGCTTCTGGCTAGGTTTTCCAATCAGTCAGCATTTTATTTCCACATTATTTTATTCTTATTTTCTAATTGTTGATATTTTAGTCTGCAAGACTAATATTTTCTCAGTTATGTAGCTAAATTTATTAGATATTTTTGGCATGTTAGAATCCTGATATTCTAAGCCATATTTATGGTTCTTAAAAGTCGGAGCTAAACAGAGAAACCGTTTTATTTTAATTTTATTTCGAATCAGTAACCGTTAAGTAGTTTTCTAAGTAATCAGATTTTTAATTTATTATTAGTGCTTGCTTTGTCAATAGCAAACTTATTTTGCTAACAACGTACGCCTCTCAATACGTCTTGTTAGATATTAAGATTTATTAGGAATATGCCATTTTAAGGAATAATTTCCAGGAAATCAGTGTAGGGTTCCTTCAGAGAAAGTGTTTTTATTTTCAAGTCTTTCAGACAATACAATTTATTTTGTTGAAATACATAGCTCAAAATAGGATTTAATAAATAAACAAGTCAATAAGTAAAAAAGGTAGTTATCTGAATTTATTAGTTTTACATATTTTCAGCAATTTAACAATAAAATATAATTTCTTTTAGTTACATGTATGCATAAATCTTTGTCAGTCATGCATGTATGATAATGCTAATAAAACACGCTGGCCGAACGCTGAGGTAACAAATAAATAACTCAAGAGACAATTATACTAGTCAAAAGAACTGGGCCCGGTTTCATAAAACATCTCAGATTTGAGGAGTTCCTCAACTCATCCTCAACTCAAATACTGACCAATCAGATTGCTGGAAAATTCAAATTTGAGGAAATACTCAAGGATTTGAGGAAAATCTCAATTTGAGAAGTTTTATTGGTTCCTTGGACTATCTCCTGACAAATTAGACACTCTTGTCTTGTCCAAAAAAGAGACCGGTTTATTGCCGGATAGTTTTCGAGCATGTTGTCGACAAATTCTTTGCCTCATCTTTGACGTGTTATTTAATGTGTATCTACAATTTTAATGGAGTGTTGGTCCTCCATTTGAAAGGGGGAAGACCTTAATCAAAACAGAAGCAAGGTCTTTCCACTGGAAGTGGGATAGACCTTAAAGATGTGCTAATTTGTTCAAGAACAATTAAAAGATCTTTCCCACATTCAAGAAAAGTAATTCAACTGGAAGTGACGTTTCAAATCTTTCAACAGGAAATGTGTCTTATACACGGAAACATACGGTTGTAGAAATGAATGATTTAGAATTTAAATGTTTTTCTGAATCTAAACACATGTTAAAAAGGGGCTTGTGTAAACCAGATGTGACTTTTTGAAAATACCGGAGGTGACGTTTCAAAACTTGTAGTCAATGTATTTAGGAAATGAAGTTCTAAATTTGAAAACATATGGTGTCTAGGGACTTTTGTAATTCGGAAGCGACGAGGTAAATAATGAAGGCAAAATCAATATATATGGCATATACTTTTTTATGTTGAATGAAGGTTTATTGATTTTCTAGCACAGGTAAATGCTGATCAATGTAAGAAAGGTATGCAAATCACAGAAATGTTAGTATTTTCGACTATAGCCAAAACAGTTACTCCCGTTCTACCGTTAGGCGTTACCTAGACTTAAAAAATCATGATCATCACTAGTAACACTAAAAAACGACGGGTCCCGTGTTCAATTTCTAAATTATATAAAATGCAATGTATGCCTTTATATGCGTTATTTAAAACACAATAGAACAACTTGGACAAAAATGAAACTTAACTTAACACATAAAAAATATTTCCGACGCAATAAGACATCCAACTGTAACTGGATCCATAACTATTTATTAGATTATGAACTTGTTAACTAACGAAATTCTAGAACATCCGAAAAATCTATAACTATAACGGGACAACTATACAAAATTAAATTATTACTTCAAATTATGACTCTAAGCCGGTAAAAATGGGCGAGGGCGGGAACAATCTGTCCAAAACGGTTTTAGGTTTTGTATGACCTACAGGGCCATGTGAACGCAAGCAGAAATATTCATACGGTGTGTTCAGCTAATTCTTGCCCGAGACACAATTTAGAAACCACTGGGGGAGGGAAGAAAAAGCTTTAAAAATTATAGATACATAAAATAAACTAATAGTAAAATGTATCCATAATCCCTGACGCGTATAACCATTCTGTTGCAGTGTGTGATTGTAAGAATCAACCGAGAAATATTTGTCAAATAATATCCTCTCTCTCATAAACTACAAGACGTTTTGTAGTTTATGACATATATAAGATTTGCGTAAGTATAAAACAGCTATTCATTATAATTTTAAGAATACAGACATATTTTGATTTCTGTATTGAAACCATTCTGCTTAAAAATATTTTATGTTTAACGTTCATTTAATAACTGGTGGCCTGGTGGTAAAGGTAGTTTGTCTACTATTTATCTGTCAACACTGATGTTGTGGGTTCGAGTCTCAATGCGGGCAGAGTGTAGTCGACTCTAATCTAATTGACAAGGATTGCAAGTTTTCGCGCTGAAGGTCGGGGGTTTCTCCGGGTACTCTTTCCGCTCCATTAAAAATGGACGCCGTGATAAAGCTGAAAAGTTGCTGAACATCATCCGAACAACAAAAACATTCATTATATAACATATAGATTAATAAATTGGTGACATCTTTTTGACTTCTTTACTTCATATTGACACTGTAACTACATGTAGTGTAGTAGGGTAAAAAGGTACTCGCAAAATTAATGAACAAAGCAAATCAAAGAATTGAGTTTAAAAATTAAAAAGATTAAAGTACTATTTTTTCTTTGCTCGCACTTTGCTCCATATTAGATTATTACACAGCATTGTCCATACGGGCTTGGTATTACTTGGAGGACTCACATATTGGACCAAGATCTTTTAGCCCAAGATGTAGTCTGGTT
Source organism: Limnoperna fortunei (assembly GCA_944474755.1). NCBI lineage: Eukaryota > Metazoa > Mollusca > Bivalvia > Mytilida > Modiolidae > Limnoperna > Limnoperna fortunei. Next base: position 24,302,339 of record OX104116.1, read on the forward strand.
TCGTCGACTGTGACTGTAATGTATATGAACCTTTTTTTAATGAAATAATATTTTTAACCCATTATTTATTAATACAAAAAACGACAGAAATTTCATGGTACAAAAAAGAAATTAAATTAATATGTTTGCACATGTTTTAACAATTAAATAATTATTCAATAGTAAAAATTGCAATACTATAAAATCAGAGACATATAATTACAAAAATGTAATTATGTCCATGTATAGCCGTACATAACTTCAGACTGTATTCGCTCGCTAAAATTCTTTTTTGATCGACAAAAACATGTATAGACCGACATAAAATGGCTATAATTTTATTATTCCTGTATTATTTTCATGTCAAACGAGTATGGTAACATTAAACACTGACAGTAGAACGAATATGATTGGTACATTTCTCTAATGTAAACCAATCATTTTGTTTCTTTTACAGCGGGGGATTCAAACATAAAAAATGATGAAATGTTCACCAATACGTATATCTAAAATTCTTTTATAACGTGTTCACCCATCCTACCATTTATTTGTTAGACTGGTTTTAAATTTAAAAGGGTATATGGGAAGAATTTTAACAAATCATATGACATGTATTGACAAATCACATGAAAAAAGTCTTTTGTTGCATTGGTGCCTTTGGTTGAAATCTAAAATGTTTTTAATTCTAGATAGTTTTTACCAGCACAAAAAATGGTTCCATAAGCTACGTTGGTTTAGATGACATTGTGATATCAACAGTAACAGGTAAAGGTTGCTACTTTCTGTGATCGACAAACATCGACCAACGAACTCGTGATACAGAATTTAACAAACAGAAAACTGTTTTCTACTTATATATAAAACAACAATCTGATCAAGTCCGAATTTGTCGTTTGTTCCAGATACATCAGTCAACGCGTATAAATTAATTAAAATTAAACGTTTAAATATAAATAAAATGAATCATTTACATGTCTTAAAGAAAACACTCAGATCATATAATGTACAATGTATAACAAAAGGTCATGGTAAATAACAATTGTTCACTTAACATGACAGAATCACTATAATATGCACATGTAACCAAAAGATTATACAACAGAAGAAAACAAATAAATTAAAATTATTGATTTCATTAGCTAAAACAAAGCATACATTTACATTTCCTATAAAAACATTTACAGTTTTAGTCGACTTATGTGTTGCAAATCAACGGAAGGCATCCCATCTAAATTATATATGCATTATTACAGCTCTATTTTATTATTGCAAATGTATATATATATATATATATATATATATATATATATATAATAAATCTCCAATAAATTGTGTACAGAAATTAGAAATTCTATCATCTCGAGAAACCTAATTATTCCATTTCCTTATTTCAACCGCGTTAGATACAAATTTGCAGTTCCGAGTTGGTAATCCAAATTCTACATGAATCCAGATGTCGCATCAAATACTTTTTTTAATGTCAAAACTCTTCAATGATTGAAGATTGAATCAGATTGTTAAAAATAATTCAAACTGGAAATTGTTTTCTAAAAATAAAGCTTATACCAGCATAATTAAATATCCATTTTATATAAATTATTCCACTTAAAATTTTTACTGGGTTTTATGTTTCAGGTTAAGAATAAGTCTATACAATATTATTCTAAGTGTTCTCCCGCTTAAAACAAGTTTGCCACAAAATGAGACCTTGCTTTGTTTGATCCTAATTTAAAACCTGAAAAGTTCTTTCTAAACAAAATTGGTTGTAGTATTGCTAACTTTAAGAAATGCGTTGCAAAATGTTAAGCGATTTCTTAATCATGTTTAAGCGTCTCAAACTCCCACAGTTCCCTCCCATATATAAAAATTGGTTGAACCGTTGAATCAAATATCTTTAACTGAATAATTTTAAATAAACAGGTATGGATTCATTAGGAAATCAGATTATTAAGATTATAGATACTATATAAATACATTTGCTTGGTTAATAAAGTTTCTCTCGGGTTTCATTACATTAACGAACAACACCAAGGTATAAGTATGTTTCAACAATTTCTATTAGTCAACGTTGTTTCTTTAGCAAAATACCATTGCCTTTGCTTTATTTACTCTGACTTCTAGTTTTCAGAGTTCACAATATTCCTAGAATATATTTAAAGCTAGTTGCATACCTTTCTTAGTTTTTTATAACATAACCTTACAGTGCTATATGCATATAAAATACAACTACTTAGACAAAACTGCTAAATTCTTGTTCCAACGTTTCTTAAACCTCCTCTAGAGTTACATAATAATTCTGTTAGTTGTGTTACAAATCTAATTAAAGAATACAAAAAACAGTTAAATTTTCACCCTGTCTCACCCAAAAAATTTGTTTCGTAGCCTTTATTCATGCACAAGTCTTTGTGTCACGTTAAAACTTTTAATAACTTTACACCATTTACATTTTATCCCACAATTTTAAAGTTTTTTCCACGGTCCTATGTCTAAATGTATTTAAAGGTTTCATAAAGTTTACAAAAGTACAGATCAACCATTTTTCCCGAACGAACACTACAAAGCAGTAAGTCGCGAGGAACAAATATGTCAGTTTTGTAAAACCAGCTTGATTATCATAAATAAGACCCAATTCAATTCATCTAGACTATAGTAAAAAAATTATCCAAGTACATGTAGCTTATAAGTGTGGTTGCTGATTTTTCAACAGACCTTTTGAAAGGGTCTAATTATTTCACTGGTCCAGCTTTCTTTGAATAATCCCAGTATCTAACACTTTATAATACACATGTACATAGTAATTTTAAATGGATTTGAATATTTTACATCTTATTCAGTATGTTATTTGTATTGCTTGTTATAGTTTTGCATGTGCTATCGTGTGACTTTAACAAAGACATGTGTGCCTATAGCAATACACCAACCGTTATAACAAGTGTCTACTGGGAAAGGAAAACGGGACAAACTGGCTTCGGCAATTTAGTAATACCGGGTGATCATTCCGAAAATGGAAAAGGTATAATATGTGACTAAGTTTGCTGGAAATAGTGTTGAACTGTGTTTCAAATTAATATTTATTTACCTTTACAAAAAAGTATATACTTATTATTGCTTTTTTATTTAAGAAAAGGTCAACCATATATGTATGGTACAAAACCAACATATACATATGAAAAAAGTAAATTTTCAAAATAGGTAGTGTGCAGTTAAACCAAGTTTAATACAATCAGCAATTATTATAATGCATTGGCATTGGCGTCATTTCATAAATGACTATTTAAACAACATGTTACTAACTTTTTCTGAAGAAACAATGCCTGTCATTTAAAAATTATATTGTACAAGAATGCAAATTAATATTTGAGAATTTATATTTACATTTCTTTTAGGTTATTATGCATCCTTACATTCCCCTGGCTTTGGTAACTATGGTGATTTGACAAGTCCACAGATAGCTGTACAATATCCTTTATTAGTTAAGTTCTGGTATTTCCTACCAGCAAATAGCAATACACTTGTAGTGTATTTAAAAATAGGAAATCAACTGAAGACAAAAATTTGGACAAGTGATCAACCTGATATTGTCAATAGTAAATGGGCACAAGCGACAACAACGATCGATATCCAAACAGAACCGTTTGAGGTAACAGTATTATAATGTTGGCACGGGAACGTATGATTCAGTGTTTAGCATTTAACCAATATAGTCAATAAATAATTTATAAATAGCAACAACAATCAATTTAAATTAGTGTTTTATCAGTCAGATGCAGACTGATACAATTACAAATAAAAATAATATAGTCGTATAACGAAAATAATAAACACTATTATATATATATATATATATATATATATATATATATATATATACAAGTCTAGAAGATTATGCAACGATACAAATGACGGTGTTTCTTGTCATAAATTTAGACACAGACTGACCAACGAATGGCCTTAGTCATTGAGTGTCAATATAAATAAATAACGTAAACAATCATAACATATTAATCTTGAATTTTCTCATTTTAAATGAACCCAAAACTTTTTTCATAGTTTGCTTCTCAGTCCGCTAACCGGGGACGTGCCGTGCTGTTACTTGGCTTTGCTCAAATATTCCAACAAGATGTAATCAAAATTATCAAGGTGACAAATTCATTACGCCAGACGCGCGTTTCGTCTACTTAAGACTCATCAGTGGCGTTTAACTCTAAATAATGTTTAAGATATTCTTCATTGGGAGATGGAATAATATTTTTTTCATTGGGAGATGGAATAATATAAGTCCACTGGGATCGTGTAAATACACAATACAGGCAGTTCAAAATATTATATAAAGAGTCTAAAAGAAATCTGCTAACCAGTACACTTATTTAGTATCGGATCGACAAACATGACGATACAGCATAAACAAAAAATAATAACATACAAGTCTAGAAGATTATGCAACGATACAAATGACGGTGTTTCTTGTCATAAATTTAGACACAGACTGACCAACGAATGGCCTTAGTCATTGAGTGTCAATATAAATAAATAACGTAAACAAGGCCATTCGTTGGTCAGTCTGTGTCTAAATTTATGACAAGAAACACCGTCATTTGTATCGTTGCATAATCTTCTAGACTTGTATATTATTATTTTGTTTATGCTGTATCGTCATGTTTGTCGATCCGATACTAAATAAGTGTACTGGTTAGCAGATTTCTTTTAGACTCTTTATATAATATTTTGAACTGCCTGTATTGTGTATTTACACGATCCCAGTGGACTTATATTATTCCATCTCCCAATGAAAAAAATATTATTCCATCTCCCAATGAAGAATATCTTAAACATTATTTAGAGTTAAACGCCACTGATGAGTCTTAAGTAGACGAAACGCGCGTCTGGCGTAATGAATTTGTCACCTTGATAATTTTGATTACATCTTGTTGGAATATTTGAGCAAAGCCAAGTAACAGCACGGCACGTCCCCGGTTAGCGGACTGAGAAGCAAACTATGAAAAAAGTTTTGGGTTCATTTAAAATGAGAAAATTCAAGATTAATATGTTATGATTGTTTACGTTATTTATTTATATTGACACTCAATGACTAAGGCCATTCGTTGGTCAGTCTGTGTCTAAATTTATGACAAGAAACACCGTCATTTGTATCGTTGCATAATCTTCTAGACTTGTATGTTATTATTTTTTGTTTATGCTGTATCGTCATGTTTGTCGATCCGATACTAAATAAGTGTACTGGTTAGCAGATTTCTTTTAGACTCTTTATATAATATTTTGAACTGCCTGTATTGTGTATTTACACGATCCCAGTGGACTTATATTATTCCATCTCCCAATGAAAAAAATATTATTCCATCTCCCAATGAAGAATATCTTAAACATTATTTAGAGTTAAACGCCACTGATGAGTCGTAAGTAGACGAAACGCGCGTCTGGCGTAATGAATTTGTCACCTTGATAATTTTGATTACATCTTGTTGGAATATTTGAGCAAAGCCAAGTAACAGCACGGCACGTCCCCGGTTAGCGGACTGAGAAGCAAACTATGAAAAAAGTTTTGGGTTCATTTAAAATGAGAAAATTCAAGATTAATATGTTATGATTGTTTACGTTATTTATTTATATTGACACTCAATGACTAAGGCCATTCGTTGGTCAGTCTGTGTCTAAATTTATGACAAGAAACACCGTCATTTGTATCGTTGCATAATCTTCTAGACTTGTATGTTATTATTTTTTGTTTATGCTGTATCGTCATGTTTGTCGATCCGATACTAAATAAGTGTACTGGTTAGCAGATTTCTTTTAGACTCTTTATATAATATTTTGAACTGCCTGTATTGTGTATTTACACGATCCCAGTGGACTTATATTATTCCATCTCCCAATGAAAAAAATATTATTCCATCTCCCAATGAAGAATATCTTAAACATTATTTAGAGTTAAACGCCACTGATGAGTCTTAAGTAGACGAAACGCGCGTCTGGCGTAATGAATTTGTCACCTTGATAATTTTGATTACATCTTGTTGGAATATTTGAGCAAAGCCAAGTAACAGCACGGCACGTCCCCGGTTAGCGGACTGAGAAGCAAACTATGAAAAAAGTTTTGGGTTCATTTAAAATGAGAAAATTCAAGATTAATATGTTATGATTGTTTACGTTATTTATTTATATTGACACTCAATGACTAAGGCCATTCGTTGGTCAGTCTGTGTCTAAATTTATGACAAGAAACACCGTCATTTGTATCGTTGCATAATCTTCTAGACTTGTATGTTATTATTTTTTGTTTATGCTGTATCGTCATGTTTGTCGATCCGATACTAAATAAGTGTACTGGTTAGCAGATTTCTTTTAGACTCTTTATATAATATTTTGAACTGCCTGTATTGTGTATTTACACGATCCCAGTGGACTTATATTATTCCATCTCCCAATGAAAAAAATATTATTCCATCTCCCAATGAAGAATATCTTAAACATTATTTAGAGTTAAACGCCACTGATGAGTCTTAAGTAGACGAAACGCGCGTCTGGCGTAATGAATTTGTCACCTTGATAATTTTGATTACATCTTGTTGGAATATTTGAGCAAAGCCAAGTAACAGCACGGCACGTCCCCGGTTAGCGGACTGAGAAGCAAACTATGAAAAAAGTTTTGGGTTCATTTAAAATGAGAAAATTCAAGATTAATATGTTATGATTGTTTACGTTATTTATTTATATTGACACTCAATGACTAAGGCCATTCGTTGGTCAGTCTGTGTCTAAATTTATGACAAGAAACACCGTCATTTGTATCGTTGCATAATCTTCTAGACTTGTATGTTATTATTTTTTGTTTATGCTGTATCGTCATGTTTGTCGATCCGATACTAAATAAGTGTACTGGTTAGCAGATTTCTTTTAGACTCTTTATATATATATATATATATATATATATATATATATATATATATATATATATATATATATATATATAATATATGGAACGCAATATTTCGCTCTACTAATGACCTTCATCGGGCGTTAAAAGAATAAAAGAAAATATATTTGTTGTTCGATTCACAAAAAAAATGTTGGGATGCTGAATGACCCCAAATATTTTTTGTTGTTTATATTACTGTAGGACCAAAAATATTTTAGTTTTCTAATGCATATGGTTTATAGTAAACTTTACTGTGTCATTCCGATGGGTGTTTGCCTGACAAAATGGAAAACTGCTACCGCATTTGGTCGAGTTTATGTTCCTTTTGTTGGTCTCGGATTGCACCTTTTGAAATGAACAATTATTTTCCACAGTTAATCGGCGTTCTGAAATGCGGCTGAATTTTCATTTTGATACAGCGATTTTCCATACCAGTAGGAAAGCACACGCCTGTAATGGCTGATTTTTAACGACTTCAGTCACGTGACTAAAGGTCAACTTTTGTCGGTTTTTTGTTAGTGTGATAGTGTCTCGGTTTTCTTTATCGTACGTAGCACTGCCGTAACATACATCAATAAAACAAGAAAAGATATGGGTTTAACCCATATCCAGAGATGTTCGATTTATATGTTATAGGTGTAACTGATTGCAAATGTAGACGATTGTGAAAGGCAAGAAATTATCATCTTGATTATAATATCTCAACTTTGAGAAGAGTACTTTAATAAAAAAAAAAAAGCAAAGTTTTGGAAAGATAAATGTTTACCAATAAAAATACATTGATCATAGTCACGTGGTTCTGTGGGGGTAAAATGTGAATGTAAGATCGGCAGTTATCGCGTCCTCGGAAAATCTAAAAATGCACTTTTGTTATCAAATTATCTAAGTAACTAAGAAAATACATTTTATCATGTTAAAATAAGAATGCATAAACAAATTACTAAGCTTAGCATATAAATCATGAAATAATCCAAGAAATACAATTGAAGCGATGAAATACATTACGTAATATAACATAACAAAATTTCAAAATGCCTTTTTCGTATCAAATAAAATAACTAATTAATAAAAGAAATGTTCCTTTAATACACAGAACTTAATTCACATCTTATTTCCCTTTTTCTTTTGTTAAGTGATGATCACAGACTTCAAAATTGTGTTAATAGCTGCCAGTTGTTTAAATCTTACTTCTTGCTGGAGATAAGTTTCCATAAATTTTTATAGGTGGCGCTGTTAAGAAATTTTTCTTTTACATACGGGTAACTTTTGCGGCGTTAAAGTGACCTTTATCTGTCAAATGGTGTCAAGACACTAAAGGGGACCAATTAAATTTTGGAACAATAGTACTTAAAAACAAAATAGTCCTATTTATCTTAGTGTATATTAAAAACTACTAACTGGATTTTAATAAATGAAAGTTTTTCTGAAAGGCGAATATATTAGAAAAATTTTGAGTCCTAACTTGCTCTGTTCTAAAGGTGTTTAGTATGTTTTATGTCACATGCACTACATGACCTATAAACCAAGATTTTCTGAAAAGAAAGAGCTATTTTTAGAGTGGGGTTTACCCCGGAAGCTGGTTTTCTCTTGGAAGGTTTTATCGAAGTCATGAAATTTTGAGAGAACATAGGCATGTCACGTACGATTCTGGATATATATGATGTCGGTCAAGTTGCACTTAATGTAAAAGAGCTGCTCTAATTAAAAAAATAACAAATTTAGTAGAAAATCTTAAAGAATTGGATTAGTGTTTACACACCAAGTCGGGGCCTTTGCTGTCCTACTGTACTAAATTTTGACCTTGTTTTGAACGGAATTATGTACGTCAGGAAAATTCCATTGTTGTCTATTCGAAATCCTTCGGGTAATGTCGTCTGCAGTTGAGGCGGGAAAAGTCTCGCGGTTTGTCCGAGTACCATTGTAAGTTACGAAAGCAGACGAACGTTTGTAAACAACATTAGACCCTTTAAGAAACACAAATGGCCGACTTCCTATGGAAATTCCATCGATCAAAATGAAAATTCAGCCGCATTTCAAAATGCCGTTTAACTGTGGAAAATAATTGTTGATTTAAAAACGTGTAATATGAGATTAACAAAAGGACCATAAACTCGACCAAACGCAGTAGCAGTTTTCAATTTTGTCAGGCAAAAACCCGTTGGACAGACACGGTAACGTTTACTTTAGGTTTGTTTAATCAGTCAGGTTCTAGAGATTTTGATTGATGTCCCCCCAAATGTTTCTCGATATCCTCTGGTTGATGTATTCCACTTTCGGTGTTGTCCAATAATTTGGAATTTTACAGTATCAAAAGAATGGCCTGTAGTTTTAAGGTAGCGAGTGAAAAAGGAGCGATGGGTGTTAAGTCGCATATTGAAAGCTGTATCTGTTTCTCCAACATACTGGATGAAACATACTGGTCAGAATGTAAATACAATTGCTGTATTTACAGGAAAAATTGTATATTGTAAAGCTTTTTTTTTGGTTTGTTGTGCTTCGAGAGGTGCTAGTAACGTTTGCTGCTTTACAGCATTTGCAGTTCCTACGATTGAATGGATTGTAGCCACTAGGTTTTCAATGATGACTCTAGCAATTACAATAATATCTTTTAGACTCTTTGGTCGACGGTATATTAAAGGTGGCTGAGGGAAAAGCTTTTTTAAAGTTTGATCATTTTCGATTAGGTCCCTATGTTTCATTACAACATTTGAAATGTGTTTTAAATCAGGGTGGTATGTTATGACTAATGGTATTCTGCTGTTTGTTATACTCGTATCTTTATATATAATTTCGCAATGAATCTCTGGAAACATTGTGGGCTTTTCCAAATGCCTCGGCGATGATTTTGTTTTTGTTGCCTCTTTTTGTTCAGCAAATTCTTTGATACGAATGGCTTTACTGTAGGGATACTTTGTGACCAGATAATTCAAAAGTAAATTTGATGGTGGGATGAAGGTTGTTGCAGTAGTGTAGGTTTATGGTTTATATAATGCACCAGACAGAGGTTGTTTTTTCAAGATTTCCCATACATATGTTGGCATAAGAGGGAGCCATTTTAGTTCCCATACTAGTATCACTCACTTGGATGTAGTTTACAAACAAAATTGTTGTTCTCAAGGACGAGAGGGAGCAATTTAACAAGACATTAAGTTTGGGAATTTTTTCCTGTCTGGTGTTTCATTCAGCTTCACGGCAAGCAAGTCCTTCATTTTGTGGAATGTTTTTTATACAAAGATGACACGTCCATAGTATCAAGCAATGTGTTTTAAGATAAAGGATTTAGTGACTGCATTTTTTGTCAATTATTCTGTTGTATCTTGATTATGGGACGAAAGGGCTTTTACAAATGGTCTTAGATGGTAATCGACAAATTTCGAAATCTTTTCCGTGGGGTGTTCATTAGCAGATACGATAGGTCTTCCCGGAATTCCTTCCTTGTGTAGTTTGGGAAGAAGAATCTACCGCAGAGCAGTTTTCAGGCATTATATATTCACATGTATCATTATCGATGTGACCTTTTTCATTTTATATTAGGTTGAATGTATGTAGGTGTAATGTCTAATACAAGATTTTTTGTAAAATAAGGTATTTTTCAGTTGTTTGACACCCTCTTTAATATAGTCCTCCGTGTTCATAACAGCCACATCACTTCCCTTCTCGTCTGGTTTTAGGGTTATTATACCCAATTCCTGTTGTTTCCTATTTTAAATATTTTATGACGACCCCGGTTATCATGTAAAATAATTACCTGTTTACAAAAATTTCATCTTGCAAATCTGAAAATTTTACCACTGTTTAAAAACTTATTCATGGCAGAGCTTATAGACAAAAAAACTTGCAAAGATCTAACCGCTATTGACACATCAGAACAAAACGTACACAAACTGTTAATGGTAATGGTACAAATTTACTACCAAGTTTGCAAGAGAACCAATTTAGCCACGACTCCTACAGTGAGTACGAAGGCCATATTTAAATTAAAATCATTTAAGTTATATTGTGTTCAAAGTGTTCTTGAAAATGTTTGGTATTTTTAGCCCTACCGAAGAAAAATGCATTGAAGACATTTTCACAATGAAAAGTAGCCTATTTGTAACTGAACATGCAATTTAAATAAGAAAATAAAAACATATTCCTATTAAATGCATTTAGCATGAAATTTTCTTCTGGTCAGTCATGTATGTAGAAAGCTAGTAACAATATTAAGTGTATATTATCGTATAGAGTGGGTAGATGGAATTTAATAATTACTTACAACAAGAAATATATATAATTTTGAAAATGTTGGGGAGTAGTCTCCACCGGTGCAGATAGATGGTTCGCAAGTTAATCACGGTCGAATCGATATATCAACGGCTAAATTACGGATAGTTTCATATGTATAGGTTCGTGTCTATGATCACTGTTTACAACGATATGGTAGCTATCAATATTTGAAAGGAATGCACATCACAAAAATGTTATACAAGTAAATAAGTACTATTTAAAATTCAAATGATAATTAAAGCACTGTCTATTCTTTTATTTTGCATGAAAATATATAAAGTCAAAAATACCGTCAGAAATTTTCTTTCTTCTTATGAATTTGGCTTTCCCGGCACATGCCAATGAGTAAATTCTCAAGCATCTGAGTGCGTCTATGCTAAATAATTATTTATTACATATTATATTGTGTAAATTGTGTTTTAGTTATTTGTGTAATGTTTCTGTCTGATTCCTTGTCGAACTGTTAATTTGTTATTTGTCTTATCATTGAACAATATTGTGCAGTTTCTTAATGTTATTTTCAAAACACGTCGCAAAGAACCTTGATGCAATCTTTGATTTTTTAAAATTGTATTTACAGATTGTGTTTCGTGGTTATAGAGAAACTGTGGGACTGGATGACATCACAGTAACTATTGAAAGCGTGACAACAACTAACACACCTATACCAGTAACCAATCACCTAACAACTACACCAAGAACCACTACCCCTATAACTACTACTCCAACGCTTAAAACAACCACTATACCGACAACCACTACAGCTACAACGAACACTACATTTACAACAACCATTAGAAATATTTCCACTGCTACACCTACAACCCCTACTGCCCATAAAAATGCAACGCCTACAACAACCATCACACCTACAACAACCACTACACCTACGATAACCACTGTACCTACGACAACCACTACACCTACAACAACTACTACACCTACAATAACCATCACGCCTACAACGGCCACTACACCAAAAACAACCACTACACCTACAGCAACCACTACACCTACAGCAACCACTACACGTGCAACAACTACACCTACCACAACCACTTCACCTACCACAACCACAACACCTACCACAACTACTACACCTACAACAACTACTAAACCTGTAACAATCACAACTACTTTTACAACTACCATACTTACTGAAGAAAGAATAGTAGCCAACGTGTCCACAACCAACGCTCCATGGTTAGAGGAAACGTCTTCTGATAAAGGTTTGTTTTTAGTTTTTTTTTGTTTGAATGTTGTTTGTGCTACTTTCAGCAATTTTTGTAGCTATATTATGGCGTTTAGTTTTATTGGGGAAGGAAGCCGGAGTACCCGGGGGAAAACCCCATGACAATCGGTAGAAAAACTGACAATCCTTGTTAATTACGATTGGAGTCGACCTCACCCTGCCCTCAGTGAGACTCGAACTTCTGGTAAAGTAGCCTAATTATAAAGTTGTACAACACAACAACATCTAGATACATAAAGCTAAAACAAAGTTTTACACAATTGCACATATATTTTCCTGACCAACAGGATTCGTCAGTGTTTTGATAACTTGTGAATAATATTATTATTTTAACCTGTACAGTATCGGTATCTACCGTAACGATCCAACATCCTGTACGAACAATTGCTGACTATTTCTTTAGACAAATTATATATAAATACTTTATTAAAGCCATCTATCTGCTATTTAAAATCATCCGTATAGGATATAATTAAATATTCATGTATCATCTATTAGAGTTACGCCCCGTTTGAACCCGCAAAAGTTAACTGCATGAAAACTTATAAATTTACAATAAACGTTTACATTCTTCTCATTAATATAAAACAATATTTATCATTTTATAACAACAACTGACAAACAGAATATTTCTAGGTTTGATACTTACATAATAGTTCAAAGGGATCGGTGGTATTGTCTGATAACGAATAAAAAATTCTTTATAAGCAACTTTTATGTAAGTATCAAACCTAGAAATATTCTGTTTGTCAGCTGATGTTGTAAAATGATAAATATTGCTTTATATTAATGAGTAGAATGTAACGTAAATGATCTATTTTTTGAAATCTAAGTTTAATATTTAAATAATTTGCTCTATACTTGTCTTAGCATTGTTGAATATGTAATATCTTTTTTAAATAATAAAAAAAAACTATTTTATAATGTTCAAAATCAACCTATTAAAATATTGCACTAGATTACATGTAGCAGACAATTTAAAAAAAAAATTCATGCAAGTAATTTAATGCATTGTTCTAGTGATATCTTTTTAAATGAATTACCGAAAACATATTCTAGTAGGGAATTAAAAAGAAAATCGTTTTTGAACAATAGAATTAAAAGAACTACAATATATTTTAGAAACATTGGTAGGAAATTTTATAGCAGTGAATTGTTTGGAAAATAACTGGCACATCAGAGTACAGAGAAATGCGGCAAAGTCTCAGTATCCCGATTTTAAAGATTCTGATGTATTTCTTGGTGTTCATAGTTGTAAGGGCGTCGAATCAGAAGAAAACCTAGTATTTCAAATGGGGTATACAGAGTGCGGAACAAATAAAACGGTATTGTGTTGAATGTATTTATTTGTATATTAGTTACAGTTTTCGACAAATCTACCAGAGGCTTTCTTTTTTGGCTATTAGAGCTATTTAATCTTTTACATTTTCGTCGTTGTGCGCTTATCAGTTTGAAAATAATGTTTAATATCTATTCTAACCCTTCAATTAAACTTTTTTGAGTGTTTAATCAAGACGAACTATTTATATCAAAGATATATATATGATTAATTTCTGTACTAAACCCATTTTTATGATATGTTTCGAAAGTATGTACTACAATTGTGGTTTAATTTATATAAGAACATACTACAGCTTAATAGTGCTACGCTCCTTGCACGATAAAGATCCCTTTGTAGATTTCGAAAAAGAGTAGATTCATCGTAGCCACTGCAAAATGCTAAATTCTCCGACCATACACAATACTCCGTACTTTTCCAGTTGCAATCAAAATTTTGTTCCCTGTGTCCCATCCCTCCCCTTTTTCAATTGATGTATAGTTTGTTAACTTGTTCCCGTTCTGAATATAGCTGAAATACTGCTCGCTGGACGTAAAGCAAACATCCAATCAATTAAATCCTATGTGACAGTTTATATTGGTGACGTGACATGAGAAAACCTCTTTTGTAACCAGGATAACAACCTAATACGTAAATGTTGCTGCATTGGCAAAATGACTGCTTGTCTTATTATTTATAGATTTCTGATATTGAAGTCGTTTATTCAAACACACTGGTATATGCTCTTCATGATCCTGTTTTCCGTTTTATTGTTCGTGAATTCCGATTTAAGCAGAACGTTGAATGCCATATGCCGAAAGGAGAAGAAGCAGAAAATAATATCAACAACAACCATCTTCTTGGGAACATTGATGCACATAAAAGTAACGGGAATGGACACTTTTCTATACAACTTAAGTTTTATAACGATTCAGCCTATGATAATGAATTAAACAGGACTTCCCTCTCTTATTTTATCGGTGACAAGGTGTACGTCAAGGCACAAACCAACATACATGATTATGGAATCAAAATGAGGTTGTCTGACTGTTACACAAAACCATCAAAACAAGCCAGTGATGTGTACATCTATTATCTAATTAAAGATGGGTACAGTAGATTGTTATTACTATGTTTTTATATTTTACAATATTATTAATTGATAATTTTGCTGTATTCCAATTTGTCTAAAGTCTACCACGTGATATTTTTTTTATTTTGGCGGATCGTATATGTGACTGATATTTTTTTGCTGATTGCATGGTTACTAAAAATACACACAATTACAAAAATTGTGTGACGTTTCGCAATCAGCCAATCATATTTTACATCTAGCCTATCAATCGTCTTATGGAACAACAACAAACAATAAACAGTGTTGAGAACAAAAGGTTTGCATCCTTATATAAGCATGTGATAGACTTTTTATTTTTTTTTTCTATTATATTTTCATTTTTTATTTGACAATGTAAAATACAGAAAAAATATCAATTAATAATATAAGAAAATAAGCCTTTCTCTGTGTCAATACAAGTTATATATATCGACCTCGGACTACGTTCTAGGTCGATATACATCTTTCAGTCGATATAAACTTGTATAGACGAGGACAAAGGCTGTATTTGTTTAATAACTATAACGTTAATTATGCATTACTTCAATTGTTGATTCTCAGCCTACTCCGACTTCCTTTTCCAATGAAAACAGGACGCCACGATTTATCTGGAACTTGTTGAAAGTGGCGTTAAACCCATTCAAAAAAACACATTAAGCTATTTACCTTCACCTGTGTCTATGAATACACAAAGGGTGTCGTTAATGGTGTAGAACATGCTTACACGTTCTAAGTAATTTAATTTTGTCTGTTAATCATTTAGTCCGTCTTTTAACTTATTTACAATAAACATTCAAACTATTATTTTACAGATAAATCTGTTAATTAAATTATTTGTTCGTTACAATCAGCTTTTTTAGTAATTTGACATGTTTTTAGTGAAACTAGTATAATATTGTTTTCTTCAAACTAATTTTATGACAATTAAACAGACTTAATTAGGAAGCGAATTGGTTTTCTGTTTTATTACCTTACAATTAAAATTATGTACGTAAAGGTATATTAACAATTTTATTCTCATAAAGCCAATGCATAACACTGGTACAGAGATAGAACCAAAAAAATCGTGATATATTCAATGTCTAGCAAGTTATAAAAAGAGAAACAAAAATAAATGTAATATGTCATAGATCATAAAGATATTGCTTCACTGGTATAATAATTACCCTATTACGTTTTGACAACATATTGTTAGCTCGGATAATGAAATAACAAACCACTAATTACAGAAATAGGTAAAACAATCGTCGCGAGATATAGATGCCATCTCGTTGAGGTCGTTGTGAGATTTTAATAAAGAAATCATGAAATGAAATTGTTTGAATGGTATTTAACACAACTTTCAGCAATGTTTTAGCTAAACAGCCCGCAACTATATTCTGAGACTTACTATTATTTTTTAAAACTATTATATAATAATTTGCGTCGAAATCTACGACATTCTCAACAAATATCAACAATAGCAACAGCATGCCATAAAAAGTCGAACTTTTGGCATGATATTGGTTACAAAAATTCAATAATTTCATTTATATTAAATTTTTCATGCTATTGGTATAAATTGTTTCATTTATATGACATATTTTGGGTTTAAATGCAATAATTTTTATTTAAATAAGTGAAAATTTTTCATTCAATCGGCATAATTTTTCATTCATATGGAATATTTTTGTATTCATTTGGGTATAATTTTTCATGTGTATGCTATTATAATTGCATGATGAGAAATTGTTTTGACATCACTGGGTCAAATTTGAAAAGATGTTTGTGATTAAGTTAAAACAGAAACAAGCACCATAACTTTGCAATTCATGCAATTTCGTCTAACAAGTTAAAGATATGGAACAACGAAAATACAATTAATACGACCCTTTTGTTTATTATAACAAAGTAAATTTTAAAAAAATACTTTCGTTTTTGGAATGAAAGTACCATACCACTTACAACATATATACAAATTTAGAAAAAAAAATAGAGCACACCTTACTCCTTTTAAAACTCTGGAAGCATCCATATCTACAGGGATGAAGTCCGAGTGTCTCTTAAAACAGGAAATTTGCACTTTCACATTACTTCTAATCCATAATTTTTTAGCAAATGTTAAAACTTAAACAATAATTTCAAAGATCCTTCTTTCAAATAAGCCCGAAAGTAGCACTAAAACAAGAAAAAAGGACAAAGAAATACCCTATTTTGTGGAGAACTGGACAACGAGATTCGTACCATATTCAGCGAAGAATACGGTAAAACAAAGGCGCCATATTTATTTATCGCATACATCGTTTCAAAGTTTGACCAAGTACGTGAAAACAATTTCCCATCATGCAATCATATCATATGAATAAAAAAATCGGATCTAATGAATTTGTTTGTACTTGTTTCCTCATCTTCTCTTAACGTTAAATTAAGTTATAAAAATTGTTGGTCTGCATTGATTTGATTAAATGCTAGTTGTTTATATTTAATTAATCCAGTTTATGCAGCGGTAACTCCAATATATTTTAAATATTTCTACAGTGAAGTTGTTATTCTCGTGTACTATTCTTCCTACGAAAATTGAGTTTTATTGGATAATAAATACGGGATAATTCAATCTGAGTGGTACATAAAATATAATTCTACCTTGAACTTGTTTGATATATCACACTCCTCTCGATGTTACGACAAAGTATCACACTCATGAAATATATCACCATCGACTACGCCTCGAGTGATGTATTATGTGCTACTCTGGCATAAAACCTCCACTACAGTCATTATGTGTATAATTATGAAAAATTTATAACTTAAAATTAATATTAAAAGTGCTTTGTACGCTTTGGTGCGATTCCGGGTTTGATGTTAAAATTGTTTTGTAATTTAGTGCTGAGATTTTATTTGAGCGCATCCATTAGCTTTTATAAATCAATTTGTGTCTAGTGTTTAACTGAACTTAAATTTATCACAAAGTTTATTTATTTTAAAACATGTATTCAGATATTAAACTTATTGATAATGGTCTGGTTCAATATGCCTTCAATCGTGTTTTTTCAACAGCAAAATGTAATGACGTAACACATTAGTTTTATTCGCATTTATTTAACATCAGCGTGTGACGTTGAAACTTCATTTAAAAATTTAATTTCATATCCAAACATCCAATTTCCGCAGAAATATTGCATTTGTACCCTAGCCATTTATAGTCCTACGAATCTTAAATCTGAAGGCAACATATAAGAGCATATCTAATTAGACAAAATGCAAAGACGATGATGATGTAAAATGTGCTTGAGAAATCCAACAATACGCTTGTAACAATTTTTTAACATCTCGTTCGTTCCTCTGTTTTTGAATTACAAATTTTAGAAATAATACACTTGCAACTTTATACAATACGTTGTGTTTGCAAACAATCGGAATAGTGCTGCCTGCACATTACCATCACTCAATTATGCAATACCATTTTAAGTTGGTTTTCCATATTTGATTTGAAGTAACAGTAAAATACTAAATTGTATTGGTTGTTTACTGTATTCAGGTGTGTAACAGATCAAAACGCTGGAATTATATCACAGACAACCCATGAAACCAGATATTATTTCCAAGAGTTTGAATATGCTGATCATCCAGATTCAATGTTTGTTCACTGCAACGCTAAGTTTTGTAATGCAGACGATTATTCGCGTGCTTGCGAACCAGTATGCACTCATCAAGAAGATCACGATAGTCACGATGATATGGATGCAGTATACGAACCGACATATAATTGTGAAGACGAGGTGAACATAAGAAGTGTAAGAAAAGTTGCTGCCACGTAAAGTAACTTACTGAATGGTAAATTATGACGAATTAAAAATAACATAATTATTTATTATACTTCATGCAAAAACCATGTGTTAATTTCTACTGATTCTCGATTTAGACCCTCCCATTATAGCAACGGGTGTTAGTTCCTCGTGCTTTCCTCCCAACGGGTGATATAAAAAAAATTAACACCCGCTTAGACCGGAGGTTGCCGAACTGGAAAATTATCACCCGCTCCAGCCGAAGTTTACGAGTGATATAAAAAAATATCAGAAAGAAAATTGCCAATCTGGAAAATGATTAGCCGCATCAGTTGAAATTTACTTACAGTTCGCGTGTCTTTCCGCGCAAACATGTAAAAAAAACACAACAAATACAGGAAAATGGGCAGTTATTATTTGTATAAAAAACAACTAGCAGACTAACAAGCATTTTCCATTAAAAATATGATTCAGTACAGTATCTATGTGGTATTTTACATTTCTTTATTAGATAATAGGCATTCAATATAATAAAAATCATATTACCTTTGAACGAGGGTGTTATAAGGGTAGATTATCACATGAAGAAAAAAATTATCACCCTCGTCTCGGGTGATAATTTTTTCTTCATGTGATAATCTACCCTAACAGCCTCGTTCGAAAACAGAATGTAAACGAAGAACAAGTTGAGACAAAAATTTTATGGAAAACAACTTGACATAAATGGAAACCTTAAAAAACGAAGGCTTAGAAAAATGCGAGGATATGTCAAGCCTATTCCCAATTTCGTGTCGAGTCCTTATATTGTGATTGTCTAGCAAATTTATTTCTTTGTTTGAGTTTAAAGGCGTGAGCGTAAACAGCAGAGGTCATGAGTAGAATTATCAATGTGTAGTAGTTGTAGGTGTGCGATCCGTAACCCCAACCAATCAGGGTATGATTATTCAAATGTTCAAATATTGGTTTATTGTGCAGCACTTTGGGTTCGTGCAACAAATGTAGCGTTAGATTCATATATCTCATTAAAGATAAAATAACATTAACTAGACATATTTTTTATATTACATTCGTTTACGTTTATAGTCATTTTTAATTGGTCAAAAGGCCTTTAACCAATTATTCCCAAATCCGATCATATTTTCATGAACGACTGTTGGGGAACTACTTTTTTGTTGCTTAACGTAAACAAATATGGCGGCCGTGTGTCATGTACGCTTCAGGCAATACATTTAGCCAGTACACTGTAATTTTTCGCTTAAACGGAAAGTTATTTAGTTGAAGCAGCTGTATATTATTATTATGTAATCATTTGTTTAGAGAAATACATACAAGAAAATATTTTTAAACGGAAAGTTGCAAAAAGATAAATGTTTGTCCCAGTTGAACAAAGCAAAAATGAACTCGCATTATAAACTTCAGGATTGAAGGTGCTCTTGTGTTATTCATTATGCAAATAACCTGGTAGATCTTTGTGGATCAAATTTTGAAAACAAAAACCAAAATATTATGTCAATTATTTTCAATATTCGTTTGCTTTTTCGTTTCTCTTTTGTTTAAAATTTCTTGTGGATAATTTTATTTATAAAGTTTATCAATGTCATCTGAAATGTGTGCAATCATTGCAGAAAGATTTTTGTAGAGACGTGCTTGTTGCGTTTAAAACCTTATGATATTGACGTGCATGTCCTAGTCCCTCATGCTCATGTTTTGTTACCAGATGCGAGACAACAATATTACGCAACACGAGTGTACAGTATGATCTAGTTGATTATTATAAAAGCATAAAAGAAGATTTAAACAGAGAATTCTATCTTTTATTTAAAGATTTTGAATCTAGAAGGGTCCTTACAAAAATCAGAATGTGATACCATAATCTAGCCATAGAAAAGGGTAGATACTTAAAAATTCCCAGGGAGCAAAGACTATGTGTTGTTTTCAATGTGGTAGAGAACGAGGCTCATTTTCTGCTACATTGCAAGACAAACCAGTATTTGCGAAAAATAATCGAATAATTTTTTGAAGATACTGATCAATACGGACAACATAGTGACATTCAAAAATTAAAAATACTTCTAAATCCAAATAGCTATAAACAAGTTAATGTTATAAGTTCCTATTTAAAACAATCATTAGTATTGAGGATGGGGGACTCTTAATTAAATACGTGCAAAGCCAATACATATATTGTTCATGTAAAATGCTATGTTTTATATGTCAATTGCGTATTTCTACAGTTATATTGTGTATATTACAGTCACAAACTCTGTTTAGATGTTTATATGACAATAAAATTTGAATATTGAATATACTACATGTATTACCTATATATGCAGTAAGTCTGTTCTCTAATTCTAACAATTTTCAATATTAATGCAAAAAAATATCAGAAAGAAAATTGCCAATCTGGAAAATGATTAGCCGCATCAGTTGAAATTTACTTACAGTTCGCGTGTCTTTCCGCGCAAACATGTAAAAAAACACAACAAATACAGGAAAATGGGCAGTTATTATTTGTATAAAAAACAACTAGCAGACTAACAAGCATTTTCCATTAAAAATATGATTCAGTACAGTATCTATGTGGTATTTTACATTTCTTTATTAGATAATAGGCATTCAATATAATAAAAATCATATTACCTTTGAACGAGGGTGTTATAAGGGTAGATTATCACATGAAGAAAAAAATTATCACCCTCGTCTCGGGTGATAATTTTTTCTTCATGTGATAATCTACCCTAACAGCCTCGTTCGAAAACAGAATGTAAACGAAGAACAAGTTGAGACAAAAATTTTATGGAAAACAACTTGACATAAAT
The DNA here is from genome assembly GCA_944474755.1 of Limnoperna fortunei. Classification (NCBI taxonomy): domain Eukaryota; kingdom Metazoa; phylum Mollusca; class Bivalvia; order Mytilida; family Modiolidae; genus Limnoperna; species Limnoperna fortunei. The sequence goes on from OX104116.1 coordinate 24,323,785, forward strand.
GGAAACTCTAAAAACGAAGGCTTAGAAAAATGCGAGGATATGTCAAGCCTATTCCCAATTTCGTGTCGAGTCCTTATATTGTGATTGTCTAGCAAATTTATTTCTTTGTTTGAGTTTAAAGGCGTGAGCGTAAACAGCAGAGGTCATGAGTAGAATTATCAATGTGTAGTAGTTGTAGGTGTGCGATCCGTAACCCCAACCAATCAGGGTATGATTATTCAAATGTTCAAATATTGGTTTATTGTGCAGCACTTTGGGTTCGTGCAACAAATGTAGCGTTAGATTCATATATCTCATTAAAGATAAAATAACATTAACTAGACATATTTTTTATATTACATTCGTTTACGTTTATAGTCATTTTTAATTGGTCAAAAGGCCTTTAACCAATTATTCCCAAATCCGATCATATTTTCATGAACGACTGTTGGGGAACTACTTTTTTGTTGCTTAACGTAAACAAATATGGCGGCCGTGTGTCATGTACGCTTCAGGCAATACATTTAGCCAGTACACTGTAATTTTTCGCTTAAACGGAAAGTTATTTAGTTGAAGCAGCTGTATATTATTATTATGAAATCATTTGTTTAGAGAAATTCATACAAGAAAATATTTTTAAACGGAAAGTTGCAAAAAGATAAATGTTTGTCCCAGTTGAACAAAGCAAAAATGAACTCGCATTATAAACTTCAGGATTGAAGGTGCTCTTGTGTTATTCATTATGCAAATAACCTGGTAGATCTTTGTGGATCAAATTTTGAAAACAAAAACCAAAATATTATGTCAATTATTTTCAATATTCGTTTGCTTTTTCGTTTCTCTTTTGTTTAAAATTTCTTGTGGATAATTTTATTTATAAAGTTTATCAATGTCATCTGAAATGTGTGCAATCATTGCAGAAAGATTTTTGTAGAGACGTGCTTGTTGCGTTTAAAACCTTATGATATTGACGTGCATGTCCTAGTCCCTCATGCTCATGTTTTGTTACCAGATGCGAGACAACAATATTACGCAACACGAGTGTACAGTATGATCTAGTTGATTATTATAAAAGCATAAAAGAAGATTTAAACAGAGAATTCTATCTTTTATTTAAAGATTTTGAATCTAGAAGGGTCCTTACAAAAATCAGAATGTGATACCATAATCTAGCCATAGAAAAGGGTAGATACTTAAAAATTCCCAGGGAGCAAAGACTATGTGTTGTTTTCAATGTGGTAGAGAACGAGGCTCATTTTCTGCTACATTGCAAGACAAACCAGTATTTGCGAAAAATAATCGAATAATTTTTTGAAGATACTGATCAATACGGACAACATAGTGACATTCAAAAATTAAAAATACTTCTAAATCCAAATAGCTATAAACAAGTTAATGTTATAAGTTCCTATTTAAAACAATCATTAGTATTGAGGATGGGGGACTCTTAATTAAATACTTGCAAAGCCAATACATATATTAATCATGTAAAATGCTATGTTTTATATGTCAATTGCGTATTTCTACAGTTATATTGTGTATATTACAGTCACAAACTCTGTTTAGATGTTTATATGACAATAAAATTTGAATATTGAATATACTACATGTATTACCTATATATGCAGTAAGTCTGTTCTCTAATTCTAACAATTTTCAATATTAATATTATTCTGAAACAAACATTAAAAACATGCATTAACAAAAAATTACTCGAATGCATATGTACAAAGAGTGACAGAAGGGCTAACACAATTTTGCGTCATTAATGACAATAACAATACTAACTAGAATTGCCATTGCGAGCAATAGCAGATGTCGCCCCGAAATTTTTTTTTCCCGTCATGTGAATTCCAAAATCGATGATTCCATGTTGCTCCCCACATCAAAATATCTCTAGAAGTTGATTTTCATTGAATTCCGACAATGTTGTAAATTTTAACGTAACTCGGCAGCCATCTTAAAAATGGCCGCCATTTGAAATTTTTCGTAATATGAATTTCAAAGATGTAATGGTGACGGTGCTTTGTGTAAAGTTTGATTGGAATCCATCAATGCATAGCAGAGAAATGGAGGCGACAAAAACCTCCATTTCCCCATAGGCTTCTATGCAAATGTAACGTGGCGGCCATCTTGTAAAAGGTGGCCATTTTATAATTTTTTTATATGTGAATTCCAAGATGTAATGATGACGGTGCTTTGTGTAAAGTTTGATTGGAATCCATCAATGCATAGCAGAGAAATGGAGGTGACAAAAAACCTCCATTTCCCCATAGGCTTCTATGCAAACGTAACGGTTGTGGCTGCGGCCACACGGTGTGAAATTTTTTTTTCAAACTTTCCTGTCTTCTCGAGGTTGATGAGGTCCAACTTCCTATAAAAAATCTTTGGAATATCTCAAACCATGGTGAAGCTATTGTAGAAAAATCATTTTCCCATAGGCCCCATGTTAAATCTATTTTTAGCCATGGCGGCCATCTTGTTTTTCCGTTCCGCCCCAAAATCATCTCAAACCTGTATCTCATTATGGTCTTCCATCATACCAAGTTTGGTCCCTCTGTGCTTCTAGGTTTCCGAAAAATTAAGGAAAATGCCCAAAATCACTCATGCATAACTTTCTGGTTTCCATGGAGATGGTTCCACATATCACCATTTTTAAAGTTGATGGCACAACTTCAGATAGTGGTTCTACTTTATGCCATGTGATGTTCTAATCCAATCAGCTATCTCTGAGTTATCAGCCGGACAAAAAGTGAGGAATAATAATAATAATAATAATAATAATAATAATAATAATTAAACATGATTATGATCTTATGGATCATAACTGGCTCCCAAACGACCCCCGTGGACACTGGAGTTCAGACATCCATTCACAGCAACTTTATCTACCATGAAACCAAGTTTCGTGCAAATCGGAGCATTTTTCAATTTTGTCGGCCATCTTGGATTCAAAATGGCCGCCATAGAAAGTCCAACATGTGCGTCATATGGTGCGGTATAACATACTCTACTTATATTCCAATTTTCATTGAAATCCGTTAACTTTTGGATTTTTAAGGATTTATTTTCATTTTCAAAATGGCCGCCATTTTAAGATGGCCGCTGTGTTCAAATTCAAATTTTGATGACTAACATCTGATCGCAACACGGTTATCTTCCTAAAAACCAAGTTTCGTGCGATTCCGAGCATTTTGAATTTTTGGCGGCCATCTTGGATTCAAAATGGCCGCCATAAAAAGTCAACATGTGCGTTATATGGTAAGGTATAACATACTCTACTTATATTCCAATTTTCATCAAAATACGTTAACTTTTGGATTTTTAAGGATTTTTTTCATTTTTAAAATGGCCGCCATTTCAAGATGGCTGCCATTTTAAAAATTTTAAACCTGAAAGGCACAATTCCACATCATGACCTATTTTTGTGTGAAGTTTCATTTGGATCCCATTTACGGTCTCCGAGAAAACAGCCGGACAAAATTCAGGCGGAAAGTGGAAGAAAAAAAAAAAAAATAATAATAATAAGAAACGGAGCAAAAACAATATGTCTCCCAAACTTTCGTTTGGGAGCCATAATTAAACATGATTATGATCTTATGGATCATAACTGGCTCCCAAACGACCCCCGTGGACACTGGAGTTCAGACATCCATTCACAGCAACTTTATCTACCATGAAACCAAGTTTCATGCAAATCGGAGCATTTTTCAATTTTGTCGGCCCTCTTGGATTCAAAATGGCCGCCATAGAAAGTCCAACATGTGCGTCATATGGTGCGGTATAACATACTCTACTTATATTCCAATTTTCATTGAAATCCGTTAACTTTTGGATTTTTAAGGATTTATTTTCATTTTCAAAATGGCCGCCATTTTAAGATGGCCACCGTGTTCAAATTCAAATTTTGATGACTAACATCTGATCGCAACACGGTTATCTTCCTAAAAACCAAGTTTGGTGCGATTCCGAGCATTTTGAATTTTTGGCGGCCATCTTGGATTCAAAATGGCCGCCATAAAAAGTCAACATGTGCATTATATGGTAAGGTATAACATACTCTACTTATATTCCAATTTTCCTCGAAATACGTTAACTTTTGGATTTTTAAGGATTTTTTTCATTTTTAAAATGGCCGCCATTTTAAGATGGCCGCCGTGTTCAAATTCAAATTTTGATGACTAACATCTGATCGCAACACGGTTATCTTCCTAAAAACCAAGTTTCGTGCGATTCCGAGCATTTTGAATTTTTGGCGGCCATCTTGGATTCAAAATGGCCGCCATAAAAAGTCAACATGTGCGTTATATGGTAAGGTATAACACACTCTACTTATATTCCAATTTTCATCGAAATACGTTAACTTTTGGATTTTTAAGGATTTTTTTCATTTTTAAAATGGCCGCCATTTCAAGATGGCCGCCATTTTAAAAATTTTAAACCTGAAAGGCACAATTCCACATCATGACCTATTTTTGTGTGAAGTTTCATTTGGATCCCATTTACGGTCTCCGAGAAAACAGCCGGACAAAATTCAGGCGGAAAGTGGAAGAAAAAAAAAAAATAATAATAATAAGAAACGGAGCAAAAACAATATGTCTCCCAAACTTTCGTTTGGGAGCCATAATAATAATAATAATAATAGTGAAAAAGAAACAATAGAATAACAATATGTCGCCCCGACAAAGTCTGGGGCGACATAAATATACAACAATGTACTAAAGGATTTCCTGCGTTATATCGTTATATATATGAAAATATTTTTATCAGTTTAATATCTGGATCTGGTCTGACTGATATTTGGGTCATTACATGTACATAAGGATTAACAAATGTACATATTATCATTTAAAATTGTGTACTTTCATGTATTTTACACGGGTTAATATATTAGTATTTTGAATTAAGCTTAATCATATTTGATTTATTATTCTTTTTTGTACAGACCACAATTTACAGGATTTGAAACTAACCTTATTAAAGTTGTTTCCTTGATCCTTAAGATATAAGCAACTTATTAACCATATTCATCAAGCTACGTGAAAGTGATATGCAAATTTACAATTAAGTATATATAAAATGGAGTGGTGAAATACGCTACGGGTTAAAAATGTATTACTTTTAATACTTTCTGAAACTTAAGAAACAAGTGTCCGTGTTTTGCCTTAAATAAAAACACTGCAAACATAATAATTGACTGCAAGCACGGTGTACTCGACTCCAAACTTAATTGAAAAAGATTGTTAGTTTTCCTACCACAGGACGGGGTTTTTCTCCCGGTACTCCGGTTCCTCCCCCAATAAAAAAATCGGACACAACATATAGTTGAAAAAGTGCAGAAATTGCATTAAACACTATTTACACAAACAATCAATTCAGCAAGCAACATTTCGTCTTTATTTTGTCACTATTCAAGCATAAATTACCTACACATTTCTTAAACCTAAAATGGCTCTCCATGAATAATATGAGAATATATACAAAAAAATTATTACCAAATTGTGTTTATATCACAAAATTTTGAACAATAAAAAACTTGAGGAAGGAACCGGGGCAAAAGGACTGACAGACACATAATTCTATTCTTACAACAGGAAGGACTGTTAACTTCAATTGTTATGTCTTTGCTTCATCACACTCGTGTTCACTTTCAATTAAACTGTAAATAAATATTTTTTAAAATGCATCATGCAGGGGCGGTAGCTGTTAAATAAACTTTAGTCGTGACGGCGTTTGTTTTAATTCACATATTCTATACGACATATAGGCTTCAATATTTCAATAAATGTGTGTTCTAACATCCCGGCTTTATTTTGCATCTAAAAATTTAGTAGTATAAATACGGAATCGAAAACTATATAATTGGGAATAAAACTTCATTTGACTATAGAAATTATTCTCGTGAAATAGTGTCGCTAAGTGACCGTTGTTTACAGATTTGAATAAGAATTTAAAAAAAAAACCATTTACGGGGGGCACTAAGAAACTTGTACAGTCGCGTGGCACATACTGCGATCGTTGGTCGTAATAAAAAATATATGGTTCTGACTAGGATGATACTCACGATCCTAAATCAATTATTAAATATTTGTATAATATTGCTCATGAATATTTGTTATATTTGTAGTGAGTCAAGAACTAAGTATTGATGTTGCAACAATGCAAGAGAAGTTAATGTCGCAGTTTTATTGTAAATAGTATTTGTAATACGCAAGTAGCATACTGGGTAGCGTATAGTGAAGACCCTCTTGTTGGGGAGTTGTCTTGTTATAATACGGTAAATACTGGCCGCGGACTATAGTGGGTAACGTGTTTGGAGAGTGCTTTGCTCTTTGATAAAGACCCGTTTTTTAGATTTCGAAAAAGAGTAGGTTCATTGTAGCCGCTACAAAGGGCTAAATTCTATGCCCCTTCCCATACTTCATACTTTTCCAGTGGCAGTCAAAATTGTGTTACCTATGTCCCATCTCATCGCCTTTTCCGTTGATTTATTGTTTGTTAACTTGTTCTCGTCCTGGATATAGCTGAAATACTGCTCGCTGGACGTAAAGAAAACATCAAATCAATCAAGATTTGTAATACTTATTGGTACATAGTTTTCATATTTGGCCTTGATTTGGGTTTACCTTTTTTGAAACAAACATTTATAGGGCATGATAATATAAATGATTTGAAATAGTGGTCACTTGAGTTTTTTGGACAGTCAATCTGCTTGAGAGTTTGGTGTAAAACGATGTCGTTTGTATATGGAAAATCCGCAGCACGTTAAAAATACTGGCGGCGAAGGTGTATCAGTTGAAAAAGTAAGTGTTAGCTGGTATCGCCCTCTACAAGTACCAGTAAATTGTTTAGTTTTAATCATGACGGTGTACTTGAGTTAATTATTGGTGCAGGTTACAACGTACGATATTTTACGTGTCCAATCACTCTTTTTGGGATCTAAAGGATCTAACACCGGTGGAAGTGCAAGACAGGAAAATCTCAGACACCCAAGTGAAAAGATTTCTGGCGAGATGGAGACCAAAAGAAATCTTTTTCGCGGGTGTCTGAAATTTCCCCCGTCTTGGCCTCCCACTGGTGTTTGATTCTATTTCTAACTAATTCGTTAAAAAAAATCCTTACTGTTCTGTTGGAAGATGTCAACAAATAAAGTTATCTACCCTGAACGTAAATTCCAGTGTACATTTGTTGAATCAACGTGTTTGTTTTGATGTGCACCGCTATCATTTTGTGGCATAATTTGGGTCATGGAAGCTAAGATATGTTGTTTTCATGTTAATATTTTTAAAGGCCTTGTAAACCAACGCAACTAAAGCAAATCTTTTTTGATTTGACGTCACAATACATTTTTGCGGGAAAAGCAGCGTGAAATTCTTATTTCACCCACGGGTTGAGATAAGGATATCTCAACCGGCTAAAAATAGATACCACGCGGTCTCATTAGTGAGAAAAATAGTATCTATCACAAGTGGAAAGGCGAGACAAGAAAATCTCAACACCAAGGGCAAAGATATCTTGTCAATCACGAGGCTATGTCGAGGGATTGGACAAACATATATCTTTGCATGCGGGTTTGAGATTTTCTTGAATTAACTTCCCACGAGTGATTTGGTAGTTTTTCTCACCAGAGTTACAAGTTATTTAGGCATGTTTGATTCTATTTCTCAAGTGCTGGTCTGTTGGACGATGTGAAAAATAGAGTTATCTACACTGAAAGTAATCTCCAGTGTACATTTTTTGCATAAACGTCTTTGTTTAGATGTGTACTGATATCATATTGTGGCATAAATCTGATCGTGGAAGCTAAGATATTGTGTTTAATGTTAATATTTTAAGACATAGTAAACAAATACAACAAGTGCAATATTTTATGATTTTTATTGTTGAACCAACAGTTAATGTCACAATACATTTTTACTTGAAAACAGTGTGAAATTCTTATGTTACCCACGGTACCGCGCTGTCTAATTGATGAGAAATTTTCGTTTAACATGCCCCTTTAGCTTCATTGACTTTTTCTGGTACAATATCAGACTGGTAAATAAGACTTTAGTTTATCTGATATCATACTTACTAAATTTTGGTGCTCATCTATTCAGGTTGAATGAACGAAAACACGTCAGATTATTTATTCCCCCAACGAGTGTTCACGAGGACATGTGTAGTCTAGTTAAGGTCTTTCCTACTTCCAGTGGGAAGACCTTATTGTTTTTGCTTCGATTATTCTGTTTTTCTTTATTTCCCCGCCAACTTTAAAATCAAACAGTTTAAAAAGTACGCGACATATCTTTTTGACGGAGTTATCTGCCCAAACACCGAAAACCTTGTTATCATCTCTGGAGCTATAACAGATAGAAGGAAACTGAAAAGGGATAAATGTTAAGAAACTTTTGAGACAACTTTATGACATAATTTGGCAAAATATTTCTGACTAGCGGAGGCGAGCGGTACCCCTTGAATATTTCAAGTACTCCGCTTATCACAAAAACTCACAAACCGCAAGTCGAAATCACCTACGGTCTTCACCGTTTGTCGTCCTGTGCCCTTAAAGAAAATCTTAAAGTCAAAGTTCAGAAGTGACCTCGACCTTAGGCATAAAATCGTGTTATCATTACAACTCAAAAACTATTAAAGATAGAAGAAGAAAATAATGTGAAAAATACTCCACTCATCGAGAACCTTCTTTGGTACATTGAACTGAAACTGTGCGATGAACCGTTTTCAAGTTACAGCCCACGAACCCTTTCCGTTAATCGTTTTATTTTTGCTATTACTTGAAAACGGTTAGAGATAATATAGTAAACATATAGGTTTAATATGATCACTAAGTCAAGGCCTTCATTTTGAGACCAATTGCAAAGGTCATGGGTCAAGGTCATACCATAGCAACAAAGTAATCATTACAAAAAGTCCTTGGCAACCATCTATTTTTTTATGGATAATGTACCTAACTGACATATGTTATTTTACAACCGTAAGTGGCCTTCTGTCCTTAGCAATAGCCACAAAAGTCCTTGACAACCATGTATTGTTTTACTCAGGACCACAGAAATAGTCTATTGCACCTAAAAAATGGCCCAGCAACCTATGTAGTCAAGTTCAAAACAAAAGATGAAGAAAAAAGACCTTTCTAATTGCTCTTGAACAATTAGCCCTATTTTTATTTACAGACTATTTCGACTTTGAAAAAAAAACAGAAGTGCCACACATTAAAACCATATGTTAACACTGACGAATTTCATTGTATGATTAACGACTAAAACTATCCGTAATGTTTACCTTACAAACGCCTCAATATTACATCACATCATTTATTCTGTAACATTATATGATGGACTGATTCTGTAGTTTGATGACTGTGATAGTTAGTATTCACTACCATTATTTAAAGGTTTTAAGTTAAGATCAACTTGACTAATAATATCTCATGCGTCCATGAAGATCTATTTTTCCTCCATAAAGTTATCACATCCACATGCATTACTGTTGGCTACAACAGATATGTTTAAACCAGAAAGACCTCTTTCGAAAAACTTTTGAAAGAGTTTGCACATCGGTATATTATGCACTATCAACTGTACTTCTCTTCAGAATTACTTTTCCGCAAGAGAAGAAAACTCGAGTTTAAATTTAGATGTCTGTGGATCACGGAACACAAGGTATGAGCACTATGAGCAATAAATGCTTTCACTATAAATGTAAACAATTTATTTTTGGTGGAATGCTTACAGTAGTAATACAGAAATCAAAGTGGTGTTGTAAAAGACGCTTTTACATGTTTATTACGATAGATACACGCCTCAGTCTGATGTCGGCCTAGTTTGGTATTCTACGTATTCACTACCATTATTTAAAGGTTTTAAGTTAAGATCAATTTCGTTGTCTAATAATATAACAGGCGTCCATGAAGACCTACTTTTCCTCCATAAAGTTATAAAAACAACAATTATTGATAAAAGAACGATAACTCCTCCGACAATACTTCCTGCTAAAACAGAAATGTTTAAACCAGATTTCTCTGTCAGATGTCCTGTTCCAATCGCATATGAACTTGTTAAAATAGTTGACATTTTATTTGTCGTCGTTGTATGAGGAATACTTTTTCTATTGTTTGTATATGTATTTTGTTTAGATGGAGTGGTTATTTTGGGTAAAGTTATTTTTGCAGGCATGAAGGTAGTGGTTGTTTTCGATACTGAATTGGCTGTCATATCTGATGTTGTAATTGTAGTAGTAGTTGCTGGTGGTGCTGTGGTTGTGACCGATGTAATAGTTGTTATTGGTTTAAAAGTTGCCCTAGATGTCGAGGCATTCGTAGAAAATGTTTTAGTGAAAGTGGATGTGGTTGTCGTAGTCCGAGGTGTAGTGGTTAATGTAGATGTAGTAGTTGTTCTATGTGTAGTGGATGTTGGTTTTTTGTAATCTGTTGGAATGGCGGTTTTATAAAGTGTGGTTGATGTAGGTGAAGTGGTCATTTTTGGTGTAGTAGTTGTTGTCGGTGTAGTGGTTGTTGTCGGTGTAGTGGTCGTTGTAGGTGAAGTGGTTGTTGTAGGTGTAGTGATTGTTGTAGGTGTCGTAGTTATTGTCGGTGTAGTGGTTGTTGTACGTGTTGTAGTAGTTGTCGGTGTGGTAGTAGTTGTAGGTGAAGTGGTTGTTGTAGGTGTAGTGGTTGTTGTAGATGAAGTGGTTGTTGTAGGTGTAGTGGTTGCTAAAGGTGTAGTAGTTGTTGTACGTGTAGTGGTTGCTAAAGGTGTAGTGGCTGTTTTAGATGTATTAGTTGTTTCATGAGTAGTGGTTGTTGTATGAGTTATGGTTGTACGTGTTGTAGGTGAAGTGGTTGTTGTAGGTGTAGTGGTTATTGTCGGTGTAGTAGTAGTTGTAGGTGAAGTGGTTGTTGTAGGTGTAGTAGTTGTTGTAGGTGTAGTGGTTGTTGTAGGTGTATTAGTTGTTGTAGGTGTAGTGGTTGTTGTAGGTGTAGTAGTTGTTGTAGGTGTAGTAGTTGTTGTAGGTGTAGTGGTTGTTGTAGGTGTATTAGTTGTTGTAGATGTAGTGGTTGTTGTAGATGTAGTGGTTGTTGTAGGTGTAGTGGTTTTTGTAGGTGTAGTAGTTGTTGTTGTATTAGTGGTAGTTGTTGTAGGTGTAGTGGTTGTTGTAGGTGTAGTAGTTGTTGTAGGTGTAGTGGTTGTTGTATGTGTAGTGGTTGTAGGTGTAGTAGTTGTTGTATGTGTAGTGGTTTTTGTAGGTGTAGTAGTTGTTGTTGTATTAGTGGTAGTTGTTGTAGGTGTAGTGGTTGTTGTAGGTGTAGTAGTTGTTGTAGGTGTAGTAGTTGTTGTAGGTGTAGTGGTCGTTGTAGGTGTAGTAGTTGTTGAAGGTGTAGTGGTTGTTGTAGGTGCATTAGTTGTTGTATATGTAGTGGTTGTTGTAGGTGTAGTGGTTTTTGTAGGTGTATTAGTTGTTGTAGATGTAGTGGTTGTTGTAGATGTAGTGGTTTTTGTAGGTGTAGTAGTTGTTGTAGGTGTAGAAGTTGTTGAAGGTGTAGTTGTTGTTGTAGATGTAGTGGTTGTTGTAGGTGTAGTGGTTGTTGTAGGTGTAGTGGTTGTTGTAGGTGTAGCAGTTGTTGAAGGTGTAGTACTAGTTGTTGTAGGTGTAGTAGTTGTTGTTGTAGGTGTAGTGGTTGTTGTAGGTGTAGTAGTAGTTGTTGTAGGTGTAGTAGTTGTTGTAGGTGTAGTAGTTGTTGTAGGTGTAGTGGTTTTTGTAGGTGTAGTAGTAGTTGTTGTAGGTGTAGTAGTAGTTGTTGTAGGTGTAGTGGTTTTTGTAGGTGTAGTGGTTGTTGTAGGTGTAGTGGTTGTTGTAGGTGTAGTAGTTGTTGAAGGTGTAGTGGTTGTTGTAGGTGTAGTAGTTGTTGTAGGTGTAGTAGTTGTTGTTGTAGGTGAAGTGGTTTTTGTAGGGTAAGTTGTTGTAGGTGTAGTAGTTGTTGTAGGTGTAGTGATTGTTGTAGGTGTAGTAGTTGTTGTAGGTGTAGTGGTTGTTGTAGGTGTAGTAGTTGTTGAAGGTGTAGTAGTTGTTGTAAGTGTAGTGGTTGTAGGTGTAGTGGTCGGTGTAGGTGTAGTTGTTGTAGGTGTAGTGGTTATTGTAGGTGTAGTAGTTGTTGTAGGTGTAGTAGTTGTTGTATGTGTAGTAGTTGTTGTATGTGTAGTAGTTGTTGTAGGTGTAGTGGTTATTGTAGGTGTAGTAGTTGTTGTAGGTGTAGTAGTTGTTGTAGGTGTAGTAGTTGTTGTAGGTGTAGTAGTTGTTGTACGTGTTGTGGTTGTTGTAGGTGAAGTGGTTGTTGTAGGTGTAGTAGTTGTTGTACGTGTTGTGGTTGTTGTGGGTGTAGTGGTTGTTGTAGGTGTAGTGGTTGTTGTAGGTGTAGTAGTTGTTGTAGGTGTAGTAGTTGTTGTAGGTGTAGTAGTTGTTGTACGTGTTGTGGTTGTTGTAGGTGAAGTGTTTGTTGTAGGTGTAGTAGTTGTTGTACGTGTAGTGGTCGGTGTAGGTGTAGTGGTCGGTGTAGGTGTAGTAGTTGTTGTAGGTGTAGTAGTTGTTGTGGGTGTAGTAGTTGTTGTGGGTGTAGTGGTTGTTGTAGGTGTAGTAGTTGTTGTACGTGTTGTGGTTGTTGTAGGTGAAGTGGTTGTTGTAGATGTAGTGGTTGTTGTAGGTGAAGTGGTTGATGTCGGTGAAGTAATTGTTGGAGGTGAAGTGGCTGTTGTAGGTGTAGTAGTTGTTGTACGTGTAGTAGTTATTGCAGGTGTAGTAGTTGTAGACGCAGTTGTCGCAACAGGTGTTGCTGTTGTTGCCATCACTTCACTTATTACTTCTATATCATCAAGTGCAACATATCCTCTATAACCACGAAACACAATCTGTAAAAATTCAAATGATAATGAAACAAATGGATTTTTTAAACTCTGCACAGCTGTTTAGTACTATAAAATGCTCACCTGTTTCTATAGGCTGATTATAATTCATTTAATGTGTGATCGAATATTGGCGGGGATCATTTTATGTCCAATAAGATGCCGTTTTGTTTTCTTATAACTCGTTCTCGTCCTGAATACAGCTAAAATACTACTTTCTGGACGTTAAACAGCCTTTAGTTATCAGACTCTGTCAATTTAATTAGGCTTCTATTCTAATTTTTGTTAGAATGTCAATTTATCTAGATATGTATTTAAAAAATCAAATCGATAGAAATCAAATGCACATCAGAATGTACAACAATTCCCGTATTTTGATGAATCCTTATAATGTAAAAGCAGAAAAATTAAGAAAACTACCGTCCAGTATTGTTCATGTCTGGGTCACGTTTTAGTATTTTACATTTTTGTAGTAGAATGTATTGCAAAAGAGAAAATTTATGCATAAGTACCTGTCTTTGTATGAAACATTCTTCAAAAACAACAGTCAAGCTTATATAAACATCTAACGTTCACACGAACCTAGTTTTCATCACGGCTATATTTACCTCAAACGGTTCCGTTTGGGCATCGGTTGTTGCTATTGCTTGTGTCCATTTCCCATTAACATTGTCGGGACGAACACTTGTCCAGATTTTACTAAGCTGCGATCTTCCGTGTTTTACGTACACTTCTAGTGTATTGCTGCTGGATGGAAGGAAATACCAAAACTGTACAGATAATGGATATTTAACACTTATCTGTTGACTTGTCATATCACCATAGCTACCAAAACCAGATGAATGTAAAGATACATAGAAACCTATAAGGAAATGTTAAAGGCAAGATTTAAACATTTGACGTGTGCATTATTGAAAGATGTTTACCGCCACTGTCAGCAATTTTTAAGCCGTATCGAAGCATCCAGTTTTTGTTAGAGAAAGCCATAGACATTCTGTAGGAAATAATCCTTGTCAATTAAGATGGGAGTCAAGTACACCATGCCCGCAGTGAGGTTGTTTTCTCAACTAAAGAAATTGTATGAATAAAATCGTGTACAGGGGTTAGTTCGTCGTAAAGTTTATTAAGTATACTTTTAAACGGATTTGTCTTGCACTTGATTGAATGCCAGCTACACGAAGGGCTTGTTGCAACAGGCAGAAACTGCTTACTCTTCCAGAGTATCTGAGTTTATTCCAATTTTTTTTCAGAGTACTTACAATTGTCAATTGTTAGTTATTGTGTGTCACACTATTTTTATTAGTGTTTTTGGACTATGAGGTGTGTTTCCCCTTCCGTCGGTATTTCTTCGTTGGGTGTTACTAAAACGCGGAAACGGAACGCGGAACGGAAACGGAAAACGGAACGGAAAACGGAATAAGTGTTTTATGAGGCTTGTTTAGGGCATATTGGAATATGGGATATTCACTGTATTCATGGTATACAGGATATTTGAGGCTAAACTTACTGGGATATGGGGGATATGGGATATTTAAATCCATTTTATTTACAGGGATATTGGAAATTGGAAAACACTTTTTCGGATACGGGATATCCCCCCCCAAAAAAAAACCCCAAACCCCTTTAATGGATCTGCTATTGGTCAGAACTTATCAACATCATGTTTAATATAAACATTTAACGTAGGTGTATTAAAATAGACGGCTAAATGCACATTTCCTTGTTTCCATCAAAACGGAAAATCTTGATTTTTAAATTATAAAATGTTTTTGGCGTATTGTAAATTGCAGTGCAAATAAGATATAGCTGTAATGTTTTCTCGGACTTCATTTTTGCAGATATAATTAGCTCGATCCGTTACGTCTTTTTGCATATTTACATTAAGTGCAACCCTTAGCTGCATTCAAAAATAGGCTTTAATTATTTGTGATCATTTTCAAAAGCCTGATTAACGAAAATTTGAAAACATGTACTGCTTCTTTGTATTTTCATTTTGATAACTAATAAGTGACTTAAAATAGATGCCTTCAAAATGAAGTAGAGAAAAAACTGAAAAAGGGAGGCACGCGAGAGTTGACAAATCGAATGACTAAGAATTGAAAAGAAAGCTCAGAAGAATTGGAAAATTATGAAGACAGCTGAAAACTTGGGTTCAGTTTTCATAGACATTTATAAAAACGCAAATAATTTTACATTTCGGTAGGCGTAGACATAAGGTGCATTTGATGGAATTCATTGGACCAGAGTCAACAAAAAAATGACAATTTATCTCCAAATTTATGACATTGTCACAAAATGTAACATTACTTTTAGTAGGTGCCCCTGCAAATATCAATATGAATATACAATAGACTACGAAAAGGAGTTTAAACGTAAAAAAAGAAGATTTTTGGTAGTGTTAGATATTAATATATAGCGTTATTAAGATATTCTTAATTCCTTTTGGCCTTTATAGGGCATAACAAACATGTTTATGACACTCAATTGCACAAAACATTACAATGCAAAACAAATACTGTATTTTATCGGGGTTTCGGTTTCGTTTAAACAAAGCACCACTAAAACCAGGCCCTTAATCGATAGAAACTATATGATTTTGAGGATTTCTTTTTCAAAGAAAATTAATTGTTCATGTTCATGGATTCTTTTGCAATCGCCCATACATAACCCATATATTGTCGCTAGGCGTAAAACACCACACCCACTCACTCCTTTTCAAGAAAAAAAATCCAGTTGAATAAAAAAAGTTTTCATTTGCTTTTGAATAAAAAACATGCCAAAACAGTGGTGGATCTAAAAGGGGATGTTGTTTGTGGAAAGGAATCCCTTTTCCTGATTCAATTTGAAATTTTCGTACAGATTTTCCGCAATAAATGAATTTGCTTTCACCCCCTCAACTTTTTCCGAAATTCTAACCCCCTTACAATCTCGCGTCATTCCATTTTTAGGTGCGTCGACAAGGGCGTTAAAAACACTCACACACACAACTCTCTATTTATTGATCGATATAATTATTTAATTTCATAATAGAGGGCGGGATTAAACAATAAAGTTTGGAAGAAAACCTTGGCTCAGAGCCGGAGCTTGTTTTAAAATGATACCCAAAAACCCCAGTTCGACCTATGGCATCGCAGGCAATAAGGAAGATAATTATTCTTTAAAAGATTTAAAGACTCAGATGGTAACAGAAACACATCTTTGTCCAACTATCTCTAATGATGAAATTTATATTGATAGTTTTTCAAATAATATAATCCGTAAAGATCGGAACAGTTATGGAGGTGGTCTTCTTATTTACTCCAAAGACGATATTTTTATAAAGCGTATTCCGGAGCTTGAGAATTGCACGGACGAAACACTTTGGGTAGAAATTCGTGCGAAAGGACAAAAGCTTCTTTTATATGCTGCCTACAAACCTCCGTCAACAGATTCAGATTTATTTTATACACGATTAAATCATGCCTTAGGATTAAGCTATCAATTAAGTGACAATCTCGTAGTCACTGGTGATCTGAATACCGATTTACTGACCACAAACAAAAATAATCTGTTAGATATCATGAATACTTTTAACCTGCGAAATATAATTACAAAACCGACCCGAGTCACTGATAGAAGTAGTACCTTGCTTGACCCAATAATAATTAGCGACTCTTTGACGTACATTTATTCTGATGTTTTAGAAATCCCACCACACATATCTGACCATCGCGCCTGTATCTCGTTCATAGATTGTCCAGAGAAAAATACCGGCACTTTTAAACGTGAAGTCTGGATTTATGATAGACTAGATTAAAAAAAATTTGAAAGCGAGCTTAATCAAACGAACTGGTTAGATTTATTTCCTGCAGATACAGACGTTGATGATATCTGTAAAATATTTTCTGAGCATATTTTGAAAATTGCGAGAGATTGCATACCCACCAAATTTGTTACGGTCCGCAAACGCGATAAACCCTGGTTTACAACCGAATTAAGAAGAGAAATGCGGAAACGGGATCGTTTTAGAAAAACAGCTTTAAAATTTAAAAACGATAGGGACATTGCTATGTATAAGCAGCAGAGAAACAAGGTCAATAATGTGAAGAAAATTGCAAAAGAAAAATTCGAACAAAATTTGGATAATATTATTCTTGAAAATGCGAATACTCCTAAAACATACTGGAAAATAATGAAAATGTTGATAAAGTCGAACAAAGGGTCTTCGAATATTCCACCGCTCAGAAACGTAACCTGTGATCCTACCAGTAATGTTTTTGTATTTGATGACACCAGTAAATGTATGATTTTAAATGAATATTTTTCGGCGATTTCTCGGATAAATGACATAAATGCGGTTATTCCTAACTTTGATAATAGAACCGATAATTGTATTGAGATAATCTCCATAAATACGAGTGAAAAAATTGATATTATA
This sequence comes from Limnoperna fortunei, assembly GCA_944474755.1. Classification (NCBI taxonomy): domain Eukaryota; kingdom Metazoa; phylum Mollusca; class Bivalvia; order Mytilida; family Modiolidae; genus Limnoperna; species Limnoperna fortunei. The sequence continues at coordinate 24,341,074 of OX104116.1, forward strand.
AACACATTGAAGCCAAATAAAGCTTCGGGTCCAGATATAATTAGTCACAAAATGTTGAAAATTTGTCCAGAAAAAATAGCAATTCCGTTGCAAATATTGTTTAATAGATCTCTACAGCAGTGCAAGTTTCCTTCCAATTGGAAACTTGCGAATGTAATACCAATTTTTAAAAAAGGAGACCATTCGTTACCCTCAAATTATAGACCGATATCCCTTATTAGCTGTGTTGGTAAGGTCATGGAAAGAATCATACATAAACATGTTTATAATCATCTAGTCTCAAATACTTTGATATATGAATACCAATCAGGGTTTTTACCAAAATATTCTACTGTTCATCAGTTACTTGAAATGTACAACTGTATACTGAATTCTATGGAATCGAGAGAAATTAACTGCTTTGTATTTTGCGATTTTTCAAAGGCATTCGATACAGTATGGCATGATGGGCTATTAGTTAAATTACACGCATATGGTATTAGAAACAATTTGCTACGTTGGTTCAAAAGCTATCTTGAATCAAGGAAACAAAAAGTTGTCTTTAATACTGCATCGTCCTCCTTATGTGGTATATATCTGCGGGTGTACCACAAGGATCTGTATTAGGGCCCTTGCTATTTATCATATATATTAATGATATTGCTGAAAAATTAACCTCATTATGCAGGTTATTTGCTGACGACACTTCGTTTAACTACTCAGATCAAGATCAAGAACAAATAAAAACTGTAATTGATCGAGATTTGAGGGAGTTGGATGAATGGTCAAAATGTTGGCGCATGTCATTTAATCCTGATAAAACCGAAATCTTGTTTTTTTCAAGTGCTGAAATCCCTTACATTACTTTTTCACTAAATGGCGTCACAATTCCGATTGTCAAATGTCATAAACACTTAGGGGTTACATTTAGTAATGATGCTAAATGGAATACGCATATTGATAACATTATAACAAATGTCAAGAAACATTTGAATGTTCTAAGAAAACTTAAATATCAACTGAGTCGAAACAATTTAGAAAAACTCTTCCTTACCTATATAAGACCGTTATTTGAATATGCATCTGAGGTCTGGGATAATTGTGGTGTTAGCAATGCTTCTAAACTGGAACGACTCCAGTCAGAAGCAGCTAGAATTGTAACAGGACTGCCCATATTTACCAAATTAGAAACATTGTATGCCGAAATTGGTTGGGAATCTTTGGCGGAAAGAAGAAAGAGAAGAAGGTTACAAATGTTTTATACAATACAAAACCACGATGCCCCTCAATACATAAGTAGACTAATTCCTCCTAAAGTTCAAAGTTTAAGTCCTTATCCATTGCGAAATGGTGATGACATAATATTACCATACTGTAGACTTTCCCTCACTAATCAATCATTTATTCCCGATACGATTAGGCAATTGAATAGAATTGATCCAAATATAAGAAATGTTAACTCTATTTCGGCCTTCAAAAATACTTTAGGGAAAGATACTGTTTTGCGGGAAGTCCCAAGACACTATGCATATGGTCCCCGAAAACTAAACATAATATTAACACAAATACGATGCTCAGCATCCTTTCTTAATTACGATTTATTTAGATCAAACCTTATTTCAAATCCATCGTGTTTATGCGGTTCTCGTATTGAAGATGCAAACCACTTTTTCTTTGAATGTCCTATATATAACAACCATAGATTAGATCTTATTGGTAGTCTTAGATGGCTGCCAAATGGAACCAACATTGATTTACACATGCTTACTTGTGGCAATCTAGAACTTTCTTATGAACAGAATATAAGTATTTTTAGAGAAGTGTTTGAATATGTTAAGAGATCCAAAAGATTTTTAATTGTTTGACGTAGTGACAAGAGTCAAACGGAAACATTTTCAGCCATTATTGACTTTGTCTTTGATTTTAATTTTTTTTTACTTTGATTTTGATTCCTTTGTAATTATTTTCCATGTTTGTTCATTTGAAATTGTGTACACGTTCTTGTATCTACTTTGTTCTAGTATATGTATATACTTGTATTGCGGAAAGGACTTTATAAGTATGTATTTACTTGTGTCCAATCCATTTTGTTATTAACAAATAAAATATGTTTAAATAAAATACCGTCCGTTCGCCAGTCCGTCCAAAAATGTTTGTAAACGCTTAAACTTGAAAACTATAACGGTTACCAATGGTTTGAAGTTTTAGATAATGATTTTGTATTATGCCAATTTATCAAATGATTTAAAATCTGCAAAAAAGAAGCAAACAAAAACAAACAAACGAACGAACAAAAACAAACTAAAAAACAACAAAAACAATAAAAATCATTACTATCCTTCGTCAGAGGGGCAATGCATTATCGCTGCTTAAATGGGGAGTATAGAAATTGGTTTCCGGGTCGTAACTTGTGATATCGGGATCAATACATTTAAGTCAAAGTTCAAAACAACAACGAAACATGCCCTGGTTGAATTTGCATCAAATGAAAATACAATATTTATTTTAATAATATGTATGATTACTAACTTACTATGCTTTCCAGTCATGAACAAGTCATACGTTTACCCATGCATAAACATGGCACCAAACTTGTTTGATGATGTTACCTAGCAGTTTTATTGAAATGACAATTAATATCACATACCTATATAAAAATATTAGTCATGTTTATTAGGTCGAAATATCTTTTTATTCATTTTTCCGTTTTCAGTTCCGTTTTCCGTTTCCGTTCCGCATTCCGTTTCCGCGTTTTAGTAACACCCTTTCTTCGTTTCGTCTTCCAACGTTGACAGGCACGTGATCAATAGTAGGTAACGACTTGCCACCGAGTCCCTCTTTTTGTTATAAAACATACTGTATGTTTAAAATCATTGCGCTATATTTTAACGGTATGGGTTGATATTTAAGTATACTTTTTAAGTTACAAATAACTGTCCTACAATAAGAGCAACCTTCAATAAAGTCAACAATTGTAATGTTTCAATATCATGTGCAGCTCTTAAAAGTTTGACATAGGACACTCGACAATGAAATACATAATTCATGCACACCGGTGTATTATACTTTTAACTGTTCGGATATAGAGCTACCTGTACCTTCATACGTACTGTTCATACGCTAAATATGAAAACTATTTATTACGCGACATTTGTAAATTCTACATTTTAAAAATTGGCTTTCAAGTTGTAAATCTAGATGTAGTGAATAGAGAACGATGTGTCATATGTGCATTAAATCAAAAGGGCAAAATCACCAAAAACGATGTGTCATATGTGCATTAAATCAAAAGGGCAAAATCGCCAAAAACGATGTGTCATATGTGCATTAAATCAAAAGGGCAAAATCGCCATCATTAAACGCCCCTATCAGTAATTTTTGATCGATAAAGTTTTCGTGCTAGATTGATTTTATAATCGCACCAAAGAGTTTAAATATTTTTGTAATAGAAATTGACATGATAATCATATACAGTCCTGTATTTCCTTAAGACTGGGATTTGTTCGGATGTTCTCTAATAGCATAGTCAAATATTAAATAAGAATATTTGAACGTGTGTACTTACTGTACAGATTTTATCAAATCTGTCAGTTCATGACAGTACAACACACCTACTATGGAGTAAACCACTAAATTCAAATCAAATAAAATGTTTTTCTTTTGCTTTGATGGTACGTACTGATGTCATACCATGTCTGAATTAAACTACCTAGAACCGATAAACGAGAGCGACCGAGTGGTTAGGGTAGTTTGTCTACTATTGATGACGTGGTCTGTCAACACTGAGGTTGAGGGTTCTAGTCTCACTGCGGGCAGGGTGCGCTCGACTACGATCAATAACAAGTATTGCCAGTTTTCCTACCAAAGGTCGGGGTTTACTCCGGGTACTCCGGCTTCCTTCACGCCCCCACACCCAATTTGTTTTATAATCGCCTCATATCATACATTGTAGGTAATCTGAGAAACTCTGGAAGAAAACATATCTAAAATGGCATACATAAGATAAATACGTAGAATACCAGCAAGATAGCCACTATAAAAAATGTACGCAAAGGAGAAAACGAAGCACACCACATCGTTCGAACTCGATGGATGGGGTTAAGTAATTTGCATCGATATCGTAAGCGTTTCCTGATTTTTTTACAATACAACACGCAAGAGTGAATGAAAATCCGCGAATGTTGATTGCTGGTTCGATATATACATTAATAAGTATTAAGAAAGTTCCATTTTTATCCCCGATAACTGAAAGTTACGTGAATTGTTTACAGTCCAGATATCAAAAGTTGTCTTGTGGAAATGTTATGTGATGAAGTTTACATACTGGCTCAAAATGTGACTTCCTGTGGTCATTTATTATAACTAAGAAAACGTATTCGCACCGGCTTTTAACAGGTTTATTTAGAAAAAAAATGATATATTAATTGATTGCGGATAGTCTTTTTACTTCAAAATTACTTCCACGCATAGCCAACATTTCCCCATTTGTATTTCATTAAACAAACGGTTGCAAAAGGAAATGAATGTACTTTTTTCAAATACATTTCTTGGGACCATACTGTGAAGGTTCCCAGTGCTCGATCAACAGAGCAGCAAAGCGCGTCCCCGGGTGGCGGATAGGAGAGAGGAGAGACCCTCTCGTTGAGGGGTTGTCAGGTCAAAATACGGAAAGCCTGGCCGGGAACAGTAGTGGGTAACGTGTTTGGAGAGTGCCACACTCCTGGCACGATAATGACCCCTTTTGTAGATTTAAAAAAAGAGTAGGCTCATTGTACCCGCTACAAAAGGCTAAATTCACGCCCCTACCCAATACTACATACTTTTCCAGTGGCAGTCAAAATTGTGTTCCCTGTGACCCATCCCACCTTTTTTCCGTTGATTTATTGTTTGTTAACTTGTTATTGTCCTGAATAGAGCTGAAATACTGCTCGCTAGACGTAAAGCAAAGATCTAATCAATCAATCAATCAATCAATCAAATACATGTCTGTTTTGATTCTAATATCGTTTACTTAAAGGCATATACTATACCTTTTCCATTGAATGAATGATCACCCGGAATTCCGAAACGCCCAAATCCAATTGGTCCCGTGATCCTTTCCCAGTAAATGCCTATATGCGGACTAGTATAGTCACATAGATCTGTGTTAAAGTCACATGAACCGGCTATGTTCGCACTTATGATTTGTGGAGAGTTCGAAGATGTTGTAACTTTCGTTGTTGAATATTTGGTGAATAAGTCTGTTGATGGCGTTATGACTTTGTTTGTTAAAGGTGTTCTTACTCCTGTTGTCGATGGTATGACTCTGGATTTTGATAGCGTTGTTATTGTTGTCGTCGTACTTAATGGAAGAGCTGCAAAACAGATAACATCAAATTGTTATTACAAAAGAAGTTATTATTAATGTAATATGACATTATAGGATCATATGTTAAAAATATTGATACAAAATGCCTGTTCCTTGATGAGTATTGTCTTTACGTATTTAGTCTTGTTAGATTTATTTGAGTGTAAACATCATATCAAACTTCTAGAGTTTTTTGCCCAATAATGGTTTCAACATGACGACAAGCGAAAATGGTGAGAATGGCATATGTAAACAGTTTGTAAATTTACCTGTGGATATCACTATATCATCTAAACCAACGTAGCTTACAGAACTATTTCTTGTGCTTGCAAAATATATCTATAAATTAGAAATATTAATACAGTTTGCAATGTAAGAAGCTAAAATGCGTCAAGCTATAAACTAGACAAATATTATTTCGGTGTGTAAACTTTTCAAGCTCTGATTGATATTAACGTTTTAAACAAACATGTTCAGCATGTATGTATAAAAACTAATAAAACTTCGATAGGATACACGAAACATCAAGAAACAACGTTTAAACATCTTTGCTCTGTGTATGTCACTAATAATTTGAATACGTGCATACATGATACTAGGCGCATGCAATTATAATGCTCAAGTTTATACTGCTATTTCGAGCACTTTACGAACTGAAATCTGATAAAAGAGCTATTTTGCCGCTAGAATCATAACTCGCTGAAAAATATTGTAAGTTTCCTTTTGATGTTCCAGTGGAATGTGGTTCTTTTTCAATTACTTGCCCACACTTGTGCAAATAACAAGAAATATTAACACAATGAACCTGCAGAATAGTTTCACTGACAAAATCGGTATTATTTGTGAACTAGTTATGCGTTTAACTGAAATTTATACTTCAAAAATTAAAGACTGGGGAAAAAATCTGAGAAAATAATATTCTAATATGACCTGCTTTAAAGGCTTTTAGGCATTTGTTTAAAAAACTTTATTAAACAAATATGTTAATCATGAAAATAAGAAACTATATGGAATCTTCGTATACCTTCGAAAAGCATTTGACTCCGTGTGGAGAATAGGCCTTTTGTGTAAACTAATAAAACATAATGATTCAGGTAAAAAAAACTGTACAATGTAAGGCCAACATTTTTATATTTTTTGATTTACGGGAGCGCCGACCCTAATTTCTGGCAAAATGAAATAAAAATAAAAGAAGCAAAATTTTCTTTTATTTTTCTTCTCTCCGCCGACTTTATGAATTCCCTCCCTTGCAAAAAAAAATTACCCACAGTCTGTCAGAGAACAATTCAGGGCTCGCCACACTGGGCGAAGTGTTTGTCGCCCTACTGGCACCTGAAGTCGCACTGCGGCGCCTTAAAAGCGAAGTCGAAGTCGCCCTGTTATTTCCCTAAATGGTTCACAGTAGATACTTGCATATGATCTGGTCCAAATAATTCACCCAGACTACCAATTTATCAGTAAATGTGTAATTCCAATAAAAACAATATGCTTATTTAACATTTTTTCAAAGGATTTACGTCTTTCAACTGGATTACGCGCCATTTGTTTATTAACCGGATGTGACTAATTACCGGAAGTGAACAACGAAGAAAAGTAAAGTACAAGGGTCCATAATGAAAAATCGTAATTTGTTTAATAAAAAAACACTTTTAATTAGTTTCAAATGTCAGTTCTTTCAAATTGTATTGTATTTTACCAATTTTCTTTGATAAACATATGAGCTGCACTTGAAAGAATACAGATGTATAGTAATTATTGACATCATGAAAAGTTCTGTAGATGGGTGCCCCATGAAGCAATTTTGATCAGCAAAACTTTGTCCAAGTGGAACAGAAGAATTATATCTGGGTTTAATGTTATGTTAGTTTATCTATTTTCTTTGAAAATTTTGCTCAGATAAACATGACATGTTCATAACAAATTGTTAGAAATATTATGATGTATACAAGAACTTCATAATAAAAAAATCATTTAGATTTATTCTTCGATATATGATATAAAATGATATTTTAACAATGGATGTTTATACTAACTGAACTTATGTAAATAATATTTGTGATCATAGCAATAAATTTTCTCAAAAAAAAAGTTTTCTGAAAAATAAAAATATGCTGACAGTTTTTCAATTTTATTTTTATTATTTTTGTTGACTCTACCAAAAAGTGGATTTTATTTTTATTTTGCACCCCCCCCCCCCCGACTCAATTTGATTGAAAAAAATCCCGTAGAACAAACAATAAAAAAATGTTGGCCTAATAAAGAATATTTATTAATATACTACTGCCTCTGTCAAATCCCAAAATTTTTTATCTGATACAGTCGAAATAGAAAGAGGCGCTAAACAATGTGACAACTTGATCAAGAATGCAAACCAGTTACCATTAAAAATATGTCACGAAATTGTCTAATGTTTGTTGATGACATATTACTACTCGCTGAAACTCCTTAAGGTCTCCAAAGATCAATAAATTATAAATGAATATTGCGTAAAATGACAACTTACAATAAACATAAATAAATCATGATTTTTCAACAAAAAAAACTTAATCGACAAGAAGAATAATTTGTTTTCCTTAAAGGAGAACACTAATATATAAAGTATTAAAATACAAATATTTAGGAAATATAATTGAACCTTCGGGTAAATTTCCTGACATCTAGAACTATCCAAAAAAGAAATAGTTATGTTTAAATATCTTAATCCATTATCAAATGTACCCTTGAATGTATACAAACAACTCCTTAATTCTTTGGTTAGACCAATTTTAACTTACAACTCAAGATCTGAAATTCTGTACATGGACTTTAAAGAAAAAAATAATTTAATCATCAAAAAAAAAAAACAAAAAAAACAAAACAAAGAGAACCCACACTTTGATCACAGGGGCACGTAAAAATTGATTTACTTGCGCTTTCGATTGATACTTGGTCGGTTTTGTTATAGTGTGGGAGAAGCGAGGAAACAGAGTCTATACCCGCCAACTTTCAAAAAAAAAAATTCCTTCACCCCTATCTACACGGGTTTGTAATTATTTCTGTTCCGAATTGAATTATCTTCATGAAAAACCCTACCTTTATGTTTCTAATGTCATTTGACTCTCAAATTTTAATAATTTCCACCAGTTTTAAACGAAACGGACAATAACCCTGGCCGGAAGTGGACTTTGTCGTTACTGAGAAAGTGAGTACCGAAAGGCATCAATGACGACAAACGATAAAGTCACCACTTCCGGCCAGGGTTAGTATAGCAGGAAGAGGTGAACTAGCTCAATATCCACTTGATACACAAATCAAGGCACATCCATCAAATATCTGGTAAGACTTAAGTCATACTAGCAATACTTTACTAGAGGATGTTGTTCATTTTATCTTTTATCATGAAACTGGAACATACTCATGGAATTCATATTTATATGAAACATGTGCTAATCAAATGAAATAGACATAAAACAGTTAAAAAATATAAACTATATAAAAGATATTTCCAAACGTAATAATATTAAACAAAAATTAAAACACAAATATGAAAATACTTTCTTCAATAACTGAAAGACCTGTACAGACAACAGCAAAATATTTTTATACAATAAAATTAAAACTATGAAATAGAAAATTTGATCAAAAAATTTAACTTTGAAAATATGAAAAATATTGGTTAAATGCGAATAAGTGACAATTTTTAGAAATTGAAAGAGGAAGGTTTAACAGAATAAAAAGAGAAAACAGAATCCGTCAACACTGTAATTTAAATGAATTGAAAGACGAAAAACACATTTTATTTCTCATTTACATGGGTTTACTTCAATATTAAGAGTTGGGGAGTAAAGCAAAATTTAACCAACTACACCTTGTATTCCAAGCGTTTTCAGAGATCTAAATGTGGCTAAGAACTTTTCAATTTATAATTTGCTAACCAAAAACCAAAGTGATAAACATCCCCTTAATTATTATTATTGGTATTCTGGGGGAATCTTGGGTGTTCTTGGGTCTATGGACCCATGTAGGCTCTCATTAGTGAGGATTAAGGGGTCCCCTATGCAGAGTAATATATTACCTGTAGAAGTAAAATAATTGTGTATTATTGTAATGTGGTAATGAATTATATTGAGTGATATAATTTGTATATTAGCATTGTGAATTTAAAACTTCTGTCTTCAGTCAATAAATAATTACCAAAATTATAAACTTTAAAACAGGTTTTCAGAAATATTTGTTATGAAAATACTATAAGTAATAAATAGATATTTGTATAAAATGAAATAACTTATATAAAAAATTTTCAAAAAGAAAAGAGAATCTTCTATTTATGTTGTCCATTTTTCACTTCTTTCCAGATTTTCTATAATTGATAAAACATGAAATAGGAAGACAGGAATATATTTTTATATATCTCCTAGTATGTGGAACAAGACCTCTTCTATTTGTTGGACTGGATCAAGTGCTAGTGCTGCTGCTCGTTTAACTCGCTGTCTTATGTCGTAGTTGTCCCTGTAAGCCTGTTGTCTGTGTCTTTCGCCAAATAAACTGTTTTTAAGGGAAGAAACAGTCTCTTACATTTATTCCATGAAAGACATTGTGAATACCATTGTGTGATGTTGTCTCGAAGTCCATGTACACTGTAGTAGGGTAGAACTGTAATTTGTTGTCAGTCATTGCTGTTTGCAGTAGGCGAAAAATCTTCTTTAACTTTGTTCGTTCTTTCCAGGTAGTAGGGCATATACAACTTGATACATAATATCTTTAGGCTTGATTTGGATGCTGCAGATCTGGTTGAAAAGTGATGGGCATGTGTTGAAGGTACTGTCACAGAAGATACAGAAAGATGAGTCATAAGCAGAAAGATGAGTCAGGTGTTCTGCAGATGCGAAGGCGATGATGTGTGCTGTCGTCGAATACGTCTCTAGTTGTAGTCTGGATCCACTTGCCATCAATCTGGATGTCTGTAATAGTGATGGGTAACTTGGGTGTCTGCTTGCGTCGGACTCTGTGTAATGCTGATTTTGGAGAATGTCGGTATCTTCTCAACAACTTCTCTCTAATCCTCGTCCCACTTGTCATTTCTAAGTTTTGACATCTCTTCTGAGTAGATAGCTGGTATTTTTTGGTCTTGCTTTTTCTGGTATTGGGTCGATATCATGGACATAATGTCTTTGGCTACAATTCTGGCTTGGTCTGTTGGTGTCTCTGTTGGTGCTATTCTAGTCCAGTTATAGTGTCGTTCGTGGTGTTGATAGTAGCTGAGCATGCTGGTATAGTACGCCTCCAGTAAGTTCTTTAACCACAGGTTGTTTTTACACGGAAAAGATAACCATTGAAGGCTAGGCTAAGTTGTTGCCTATGAGTCAGTAGGGTATGTATTTGAAGTCTTACTTTGCCATAGCCATGATTTACTTTGAATGGTGCTTAAAGTACTCAGTGGGGTATTTATAGCAAGAACCCAGAGATTATTAAGTTCAGCTAGGAGAATTCATATTTCGAAATGACAGTTCATTAACTGTAAATTTGGCGTGGAAAAAATTTCAACTTTAGCAAAAAAGGGTCAGCAGTAGTTACTGTTTAGTATTATTTGATTTAGCAGCTTGGTATCTACTATAACAGTACTAATTAATATATTATATTATACTCACATAATTTGTTACGTTTTACATCTTAAAAAATAGTTTGATGTTTTGTTTTTTTCTGTTGCAATAAACTGCATATTTGTATGAATATACCCTTTCCAATTAAAAGAAAAATTAACATACCTGTTGTACCCCCTTTTTAACCACTGAAACAACAATACTTAATTATATGATTTTTAAAATGTTGGCATTCAGGGAACACACCAGTATTATACAGTGAATTTTAATTGAATTTCAAGCTTGAGATATGTAATAATATGTAATTTCTCGCCTAATTTATAGATAGAAAAAAATCAAAGATAGATAAAAGAATATCTGGTGTAACGTTACCTGAAAAGGTTGATCACTGTGTATTGATAGTTGTTTTTTGATCCAGTTATTTCCTAGAAATCCTTTGTAGCTCCAAATTACATCCACATGGTGAGACCGATATACTGCAACCATCAAGTTTGCCGTCGATGATGGCATATTGTACCAAAACTCCAGACAAACATCAGTGAAATTAATCATTGGAGTTTCAAGCGTTGTGTGGTCTCCGACATGTAAATTGAAACTATTTATGTTTGTTGTAGCATAATGACCTGAAATGAATATCATGATATTAGTGTTTACATTACCTTCATCAACTATAGTACCATTTGTTTGTTATGTTAGATACATCCAATGTATACCATGTATATTCAAAAGTTTGACTGATTAATCAAACATATATTAATCCGTCTTTTGCCATAATAATCTTTATCGGTCAGTTCGATCGGTACAAAAAAATCCGATCCAGATTCCGTCATTTACTTATATGCATAGATCGGTCAGTATGTAATGATCCACTTTTTTATAAGAAGAATATTTTCTTTACTGTAAATTAATATATAAATTGCATAATTATTTCGCCTGACCAAAAAGCTTTGTGTTATGTAATGTTTTCTTCGAATGAAACAAAACAGTTTTTTGTTTTATAGATCAACTTCAATTTTATTATAGCCAGATTTTAATATAAAATGCAGTCACTGCTTACTATTCCGGGACAACTAAGTGTTAAGTGTTTTAGTTGGTTCTTTATACTCATTTGTTTAAGTTTTTTATAATTTTTTGTTGTTGTTTTATAAGATTTAGTTGCTGTAACTAGCACAATCTGTATTTTGTTATTGTTATATAGTTTTCGGTTCTTGTCACTGTTTAGTTTTCCTACATATGACTTTTGTATGTTAGATGATGCAGTATGCTGATATTATTTTCTAGTTTAAAAGTGCAGGTGCAGTGACAAATATGCACATTTCATTCTAAAGATGTCTTCAAACAGATGTTCAATTTTTCTTCTTGGGTAGGGCTAAAGAATAGAAGAATTTTTCAAGAACACTTTGAATACCAATATATCTTTTATTCATTTTTATATGTATTTGATGTATCAATTTTGGCAAAATTGGTTTTATTGCAAACTAATTATAGGTAAACAGTAGTAAATGTGTACCAGTAACAGGTTACCAGATTGTGTACCCTACACGAAGTACAGAACTGAATACTACGTTGTGTTCTGATTTGGTCAATGGTGTTAGATGTGTACAGTTTTTTGTCTGTAAAATCCTGCATAAATTAGGTTTTAAAAAGTGGTAAAAAAATTTAAATCTTGCAAGATAAAAATTTGGTAATTTTTTATACAAATTTACAACTTCTACATTCACTGCATTAAAAATTGCATGTAAAAATATTATAAATAGTGGAAAAAGGAATGGTTTACGGATAAACACTTCATACTACTTTTTTTGCATTTTAATCTATTTATATTCGAAAAAAATTGTTTGAAGTACTTTATGTGTATACAGAAATATTACTTATTTGAGAACAAACGTTCACTCAAGAGTAGAATAATACACCATTATAAATGAATCAATACATATAATTAATTAATTTGCTTGGTACTTTTTAGACCGGATGTTCTAAAAACTATTTTATAACTTATAATATAAAATCTGCTAGAAAGTTATCAATACTTTCATTTCCAAGTGAAACGAATTCTTGGGTATCGTATTATGTACAAATACGAAGCATTATTAACAATGTATCTTACCGGAAATTAAATGAAGTTATTTGACCTCACATTCAAATAAATCAGTTTGATCATTCAAATGGTACCTAGTACATATTTCGTCAAATAGACGCATACATATTGAACGATTTAAGAATGATCGGACTGATTGGTAACTTATCAGTGACGGATTGATGAGCAAATTGTGTACCTCCACCACCATGTGCAGACTGTATTCCAATGGATCCATATCCATATTTTTGGTCTGTAATTAGCCACGTAAACCCTGACTTAGGAGCCGTATAACCACATGCTCCGTGTTCAAAGTTACATCCGATTGGCAGTACTGTCTTTATGTAATGATCATCACACGAATTTGGAGTAGTTGTAGTTGCTGTTGTACCTGAAATATGGCAGATTTTACTGTATATGTAAGACTTAAATTTGTCCACTATACATTTCGACAATTAACAGACAGAACATGATCACTATAGTTACCTTCACTAAATATCTCTGTAACTTTTTGGCGGAGCATTTTTAAATGCAACTATTATTATTTTTATTATTATTATTATTATTATCAAGTTATATTATTATCAACATATATTGATATATAATGATAATTACAATTAATTGAGATAAAAAATACAAACTAACATATATACATTGCACATTAAAGTAAAAACAATAATAACTAGACAAACTCGGTCTGGCGATCACTGATACCCCCGCTTTTGTAAAAATTTATAACGGTTCTCGTGGAGTCTGACCTTGAAATTTGACGAATTTCCCCTAAAATCGATAAGCTTCTTACCAACATAATATATAACAATATCCCACAGTTTCATTCAAATCGGATGCAAACTTTTTGAGTTTTTGTCCAGAAACAACTTTTTTTCAAAAAAAATTTACAGTTTTTGCGGACTGCGACCATGAATTTTGACGGATTTCAAAAACTTTCAGCTTGGCTTACAAAGAGGTAAATAATCCCCTGTACAATACAGACCATACACGAATCAAGCATTGAAAAACATTGTCTAAAAAGAGGTTAATCCTCTAAAAGAATAGATACATGATACATAGAAAAAAAGAGGCATACTTATACATTGAAATACAGTACAAAAATATTTAATAATACTGTTGATCATATCCTCCAAAATAACAAATGATGTGTATATATAACATCAACAAAAGTATAAAACAAAATCGGCGATGAAGGGGAAGGTGGGTGGGTTAAAAAATTCTTCAAAAACTGTACTGAAATCGAAAATCCTTTATCTCTGATATCTTGACATGGGCTAATGAATAATTAATTAGCTAATCATTATCTCTTGACCAATGGAAATCATGTAATCTATCTCTTGTCTGAGGCTCCATAGGGGTAATATAAATCTTTTGATTTTTATTAACCGATTCGAAAATGTAAGAAGATAATAAAGTTCAATTTGTTGGCATAAAAATGTTATAAGAATATAACTGCATTTATGCCTTCCTCATTTCATAAACATATAAGGTATAAGATAAAACAAGGCTAGTTCAAATAACGAAAAACTTATTACTCAAAATAATTAAGATAAAAAATACAAACTAACATATATACTTTGCACATAGTAAAAACAATAATAAAAAGTACACAATCTATCAGCTTGGCCTAAAAAGGGGTAAATATTCCCACCTGGACAGACTACTTCTCTGTCCACCCCACAAGGGCCAAGCGAAAGGCCAAAAGTCACCAAGCGAATGGCCAAAAGACACCTAATATAGTTGAAAAGAAATATTTTCTAACGACCCAAGCAGTTAGGCAAAATCACATTTTATGACATTATCCCCTTGTTTAATAAAGTATAAAATATAGTGTATCAATTGGAAATAACAACCTTAAAGATAAACCAACTACCGGTAACTAACAAAGTAAACAAGACTGGTCACTTAAAACCTACTTGTTGCATACTATGCAATTCTGTAAATAATAAACCACCATAAGTAACCTTTGAAATTAATGAAAAATAAAACCTAACTGCTCAAGCAGTCAAGCATTATAACAAAAGTATCTAGCACATAATATCTTTATAGATGGTTAAGGAATAATGACACACTGCCAGATAATACTACAAACAAACAAAAACAGATTACTGGCCCAAGCAAGTAATCTATTATATTTCCACAATATGTGACCTAACAGTTGTTTGTTCTTATATATTTCTTAAAAGCATTAGAGTTCCACCTACCCATAGATCGAATGTGACTGTCTGACAGACCTCGCTATGCAGGAGCAGTCGCTGCTCCAATCCGAAAACTGTGTCCTTTATATCATGAAGAGTCTAGTTGGCAACTAGAGAGACATTTGTGTAATGTTTTGTCAAAGTATACCCTGGATAATGGAGCTTCATGAGCAAGACAGAATAAAGGATCTCACTTTTAAGTAATCTATCAGACCTTGAACCGCTGAAATGTTAGCATAATCATGTGAAAAAGTTATAACTTTGGGACCCTCTTTGGTATTGTGTTTAAAATGTCGAAAACAAACTTCAACTAATTTTGCTCTGGGTTCCTCAAAAAATATTGAAATACATGTATCATCTACATTTAATTGCAAAATGTTAGAAGCAGTTTCTTGTTTTACTGTTACTAATTCACCAATTCTAGCAAACGATGCAAATGCAAATAGAAATATTGCTTTAAATATTAATTGTTCGTACAATGACGGAACTATAGTAGGTATTGCTTCTAATAATGTGTTCAAAATCGGAACTGTTATAGGCAAACGGGTATCAAAGATGTCAGCCAGCCTGTATGTTCCCAATACCAATTTTTCTATAAGAAATGATTGTGTATTATCTGGCATAGATAACATTTTATGAACATAACTTATTGCTGAAAGGTATGTTGATACAGTACTTGGTGCAAAATTTTTGCGAAAGAGGTAAGCAACGAACAATGATATTGTAGAGACAGACACGGGGATAGATTGTCCTAATATAGAACTACTAAATTCCTCAAATACATTCCAAACACGTCTATAACTTATTTGAGTTGAAGGATCACTTAGCACTGTAATGTAGTCCAGCAGTTTTCGAACAGAAACTTGGTGGGGACTGTGGCAGGTAGTTTGTCTTGTGGAGCTAGTTTCTGGAAGTGTTGGACCTGCAAACGAGTCTTGACCAATAGAAATCATGTAATCTATCTCTTTTCTGAGGCTCCAAAGGGGTAATATAAATCTTTCGATTTTTATTAATCGATTCGAAAATATAAAAAGATAATAAAGTTCAATTCTTTGGCATAAAAAATGTGAGATTGTGAGATTGTGATACGATAATTGAAATTACAATAACTTAGTTTTCGTGTGAAAACCAAAATTATACTAAAATGATAACAATTTCCCCATTGCAATATGCGTATCATCGTAGGAAATGTTTATACAGATGAACACATTTGTATAATGAAAAAATATTACGAATTTCATAAATAATAAAATGCAGTGTCTTGAGTGTATTTTTCTACTTGATTTTATATTTACACTCATGTTTCTGTCCGCAAATGCTTGGCTTAATTGTAGAGAACGAGCTTTTATAATGTTGCAAATAATTACTGCCCGATCTCATCTTGCATTAAAAATATTTCAAAAATATATGTTGAATATACTATACATATGCATACAAAATTTGCCTATATATGTTAAATACATTGTAATGTCTTCTAATTATTTATATTTCGATTATTTATCGAATATTTTAAATGTTTTAATATTTGCATTATAGAACACATAGGTATATAACGGAATGTACATGTACTTTTTCAAAACATAGAATTGGTTTGAAGCTTAATAAAATTTTAACATGAAAATGGTTGTTATTTTCTTATTAAAATTAAATAGATAATTTTTATGCACTTACCGATTCTAAAAACTTGTAAAATATACACAAATACAATAAGCACACTGCAATTCATAGTTTTTGTTTTATCTTTTTAATCTTAATTGTAAATATTTCTGTCTTTGCTAGGTCACCAATTAAATAGCGTGATGTACCAACGAGGTCATAGGTTCATCAAATAATGATCACTTTAATGTTAATTTTGATAACATTGGTTTACAAATTACAAATCGATCTTTACTTCAGAATCTGAAACCATGAAACGTTTAAAAACCAAACATAATAGCATAATATCTTAAAGACGGAAAAATGCCTAAAATTTTTCACTTTGTGTATTTTGTATTTCATATTTTTGATTTATTGCGATAAAAAATTATTGTGCATATTCTCCTAAGTTGTGATGCTGTGATGATTAGAGATGTAACCTCGGGGATAAATTAATTCTCCTGGCTGTTTTAAAAGGAAAAGGATAGCTTTTAATAAGCCCGAATCAGACACAAGTAAATGCGGTGCAAAGTCAATCACTGCTATTATCTTTTAAATGATGGAGAAATAAATCTAACGTTTTGTCTACTTTTGTACGTTAAATCACAAACAGTTACTAGTATTACTGAGATTCAAAAATCGCATTAGGTAAATAATTAAAACAAAATAAATTGTGTCATATCAACACACCTTCCTTATTTTTCATATCTTTATCACTTAATATTTACTGTCTGTAACGGGTCATTACCGTGATGCTCCGAAACATTGTATAACTGGTCTAACAATCAGTACAATACATGAACATTTCTGACCCCATATGCAGATAATGTTATCTATCTACTTGCCAATTGATCAGATACAATAATTCAGTGTAAACAAACATACTTAAATCATGTAACCAGTCTCGGCTGTGATTGCATGGTTATACTCATTAAAAGTTCTGAATCTGGATCTGGGACAGTTTACTATTGCTGCAGCACCCGAGTTCACCTCCATCCACAAAGTTAGGCTATGAATGTACGCAGTTAGTCCACAAGACAGCGTCCATTATATAGCTTTATAATATCTAAACGCTCTGTATTAGTCGTAGTCTACTGACCTTAAACGAGTGACATGTTTTGAACGTTTCTTTTTACTTTTTTGCATTTTGGAGAGTTCTAAGGTGCCTGGTGCTTTAATTTTTTTGAATACCGCTGGGAAAAGTATGGGGTATGGATAAGGGGCCGAAAATCAGCCTTTTATAGAGGATACAACGAGTCTACTCTTGTCGATATCTACAAAAGGGTGTCCTTATCTTGCACTCTCCAAACACATTACACACTGTGGTCGGCAGTCAATCTTTTGTATTATGATATGACACACCCAAAGAGAGAGAATCCCTTTCTGCCACTAAGGGACGTGCTAGACAGCTCTGTGTGTCCAGCACTTTCACAGTATTGTAAACATGTTATTTAATTTGCAAAGCGATAGCGTAATTTATATAATCTATAGAAAAAAATGAAATGCATGGAAAGTATAAACTGTTAGTAACAAATGCTTGACAAAATATTCTTCAAATTTAACGATATCAGAATATGCGAATACCTAATTACCGACAGGTTACACCAAAAGAAAAAAATTTGGTATGTAAGGTCTGGATATTATTATTCATCTACCATCTAAAAAATTTACTAAAAAAGACATAATTATACTCAAGAAATATACCATACTATTGGTACATGCAGACTTTGCATTTTGCAAATATGAATTGACACACTGCTTTAACATTTTTTAAGCATGTTACCGTAAATTTTAAGCAACCTTTCTTGAAGACAACTTTTGTCGAATAGGTTTTCTTTTTCTCTAGCAAATTCGATATATGTTTGTGACTGAAACTTTTAATAGTATCTAAATCTTTGTATATAAGACACTTTTCAGCATAGTACATCAAACTGATTTCGGCTATTTCAAATTTTCTGCAATTTTTTACTACTGAGGAAAATAGGTATTTACAGTTTTTTGTGAAAAAGTTGTGAATCAACAAGTGGATGTTTTGCTGCACCAAACTAATAGCTCTATTTTTACCCTAATTTGGTGCTACTTTCAAATGTTATGATCCATTTTGGATTTGTTTTAATTATATTCCTTTTTGTTTCTCTCTTTTACTCCTTCTTCTATCTATTAGCTCGTGCCCTTTCATTTCCAATTTATGTTCAGTTCTGGTTGTTTTATTTGAATTGAATCAACTGTCCCACTTTCATTACACTAGGTTCATTAGTTAAATTTTCATTATTTGTTCTTATTGAAACTTTTATGCGAGAAACACTAAGTCATCTTTCTTTACATTATCAAGCTCCTCTAAGTCTAGCCTTTTTAACAAATTTTTTACTTCGAAAACGATTCCCCAATTTCTGAAACAGGTAACATAACCTTTAACTAAGTATAAACGACAAATACAAATTACAATTTAATTATTTATAAAATACTATTATTTACAGTTGATTACTTAACACATTAGAATAATAATGAAGAATATTAACTTAAATGTAGTTCCACTCTGTTATAAAAAAATAGAATACACGTAGTTCCAAAAGTTATGCCCACAATTTCTGAAATGGGTTAAATAACTAAACAGTTAGTTCACGTATAAGAAAGATTAAATCAAGTTACAATCCAGTAATTTTCTGCACTAATTCGGTATGAAAAATCCATCTTAAACTTAAACTAGAATTTTTAATTATTTTGAAAACATTTGATGAAATCTGCGTAAATTACAAGTCTAAAAGACCAAACCACAAACCAATAATAATGCTATCTATTGAAAAAAACATTTAATACAAATGTTGAATTATTTTAATATGTTACGCATAAAATATAATACAAGTTTTTTAAAATGTATTACTATCTTATAATTATCATTGCTACACAAATATGACCAACATCGAACCTTGTTACGTTTAGCTATGATTGACTATAATCAAATAATGGAATATAAATATACTACCTTATAAGTAAAACTGTATCAAAAGTGAAAAATAAATAAGATGTCATGTCTTTTTTTACAAACATCGGTCTTTGTCTACAACGGACAGAGGACAAATAATATCTTGCCGTAAATGTAGAATGACGTGTTGCAGAGGTTAAGTCGGGGAACCAGTTATGTTCTTGGTGTAGGAGAGTGAGATAAGTTTCAAACTATAAAGCCTCTGTTTCGAAAATTGAACCAAGAAATATCCGAATTCCTGATAAAAACATAAAAATTACCATGTAGCGTACTCGTTCTGCAACTAGGGTTTGCAAAATGGCTGTAAAAAAAGAAAAAAGAAGACAATTCAAAGGAAGCACGACGATATTTTCATTTTAAGTTTGAGCAACCTTTAATATGAAATATCGAGCAATGTAACGCTTGAAAGAAAAAAATACTCCAAAATTTGAATTTTTTTGCAAATGTTTGCTACTTACTACTCAAAGTGGAAGAATGACAATTTATAAATAACTGGTACATACTCCCTTACGAGCTACCACAGCTGATGTTGCGACACTAGCAAAAAGCAACAAACAATCAGCATATTTTTCGTTATTTTTAATACTGTTATTATTTAATATCAAGTTATGTTACCTTTTAAATGAAAAACAAATAAATGATACAATTGAGTTCACGTGGTTATATTTAATATTGAAGATTCAAAACTGTAGGTTAATATCACTACATGTATTAGCTATCATTGTATAAGTTATTCTGTGTAAAAAATTAATGGTGAATTGATACTGACAAAATGTATGAAAACAAAATTAAATAAATTAATATATTTATTTGCAAATTAGAGAATGCTTACGTATAAGTATTAATGTATTTCACTATGAAAAGTATTGTATTGTGCACAGTCAGAAAATATACATTGAAGTCAGTTTGGAAATGTCTCAATAATAGGACATTTTAAAACAACATTTAATTAAAAATATGCTGTCAGTGTTTAAATAAATATAAACCGATTTAATTGCTTATTTATCTTATGTATAATTTTAATTGGTTGTCATTAAGTCGACTTTAAACTTCTTTGAAAGGTGGTTGTTGTTTGTTTGAAATAAATTCATTCACCATACACATGTTGGATCTTGGTAGCCAAGTTGTTAAGATGTAGTTTGTCATCTTTAATAGTTCAAGTGCCTGTCAACACAGAAATTCCGGGTTCGAGATCTCCTAGAAGCAGGTGATGTTAAAGTATCACTAGTTATAAGATACGCATCATTTATTTCAGGTCAAAATTTGATTTATTCGGATGTTTTGTCTACGTACATGTAATCGAAGCGTTCCTCCTTAAACCACAGCTGCAGACATCACAGGATTACGGAGAACTGCCAAACGAGGCTTCTCAAACGCAGCAGTCGGCATGACAGAAATGAAATTGGACCAGATTACACCAAGATGCAAGAGGTATGTTGGTGTCATACATTGAGTGTCTGGGTTGGAACTTGGGCTGAATTCAGTTTAGCGATGAGTCACGTTTTCTTCTCCAGAGATGTTATATATTATGGATAATTCGTCGTATACAACAATTGTCACTAAAAGCAGTTGACACCTGTCTGCTTACATGAGAAAATTGATTCGGCGGTGGAAAGATATCTTTTGATTATTTTGCAACTGCGAATTTTTTTCTATGACAGCAACACATTCAGACACCATTACAACTTTCTAGCAGCAAATTTGGTTTATTAATGTTGTAAAAAGTGTACAAAAAACTAACTTTCCTGTCTTTGAATATGTATGAAATAAAAACAGTTGAAATAGTAAATGGTCGATTCGAAAATTGTTTTTAATTAAATTCAATTATATCTTGATATTGTACGAATGAAAATAGAATACACGGAAGCTGTTCTGAAGTTAAGGACAACAATCAAAATTTAAAAGGAAGCAGGCCACATTGCTCGAACTACTTGGCAGGAACGTTATAAGATTAGAGATTGATTAGACGCGTCGACGACGTGCGCATTTCCTTCGGTGCTAGCAACATACACATTTCGAAATCATGTCTTAGTCGATAATGTCGCATTCGGGAATAATTTACCAGCTCAAACTTAGGATCAATAAATGTAAGTTAATGTCACTTTGGAATATAAATTACATCTCAATAAACTGAATTATCTTGTGACTACACCGTGTCTCGAATTTTAGCATTAATTGTGACTTTCACTGGTTACACATTTAAAATAACAAGCATATTTATTAAATCAAGAACTTATTTATTGCTAATGTTGTGTCTCCTTTCATATTCTTATATAATAAATTTTGTAGCTTTACAGTATATATATGTTACTAGCATCAAATTTGTTTATATTTAGAGAAACATACACCAGTTACATTCTGTTTATGTGTTAAAAATGCTTATAAAAGTATTCGTTTTTAATTTTTAATAACGCGGTTGTTAAACAATTTAATCACAAAACCTTGAACACAGTTTACCTGATACTTTAAATAGTTTTAAGTGTTAACATTTGTTATTTAACTTACTCCCATCAGATGTCTATTTGCAATAACATATTCACCCTATCCTGTATATAAGTTACATGAACCAGAAATAACTCCACTTACTAGTTGTGGATAGTTTAATGGTAAGTCGCCATAGGTCTTGACGATAAATTTAATACGGCTGATGCGTGAGTTGTAGAATTTCGGGTAAACAGTATTATTGATCGCGTTGCTATTGTGGTTGCTGTTGTTAAGTCCTACAAAAGTAAAACAGTCGCCTTTAAATCTACTATTATGTTGTTTATACCAGAGAGTAGTTAAATATCGTATTATAGGATCATTTAATTTCACATATTTAAAGCAATCTTTTTAAGTTGAAATCAGTCGGTGTTTTTGAAAAAGGAGTGTATATAAGAATATACAGTCAATTTAAACTAATAAAATACATTGATAAATATTTTTTTAAGTAATTCTAGCTGCATAAAGATATGGAATTCTCAACATTTTCGTTATCAGTACTCTTATAATGGTGAACACTTGTGATGTGCTATATGGTTTTAAAATCTCTTTTAAAACCAACTATAGAAAGTAAATTGCAACCAGCTGCAATGCATTATTTCACATATGACAATGACATTTATGGGATAAAGTTTGAAACAGATTCTGAAATTACAATTGACTATATCGTTGAATTCACATGACAATTATGTGAACGTGACAGATTAGTGCATAATATTTTTTCTCGTTAACTGAAAAATGAAAAAGGTTGGCAGAACCATAGAAGCAAAAATAATTTTTTTTAAATCTTTAGGAAAGAAAAAGCCAAATGAATATATACTTTTACGTGAATAAAATTATGATTACTATGTGAAATAATATTGCCATTACCTGATAAGGTTTCAAGGGAATATCACTTTCTTAACGTCCACATTTAATTTTTCATACTAGTAAATGAACATTATGAACCAAATCTATTATTGGAAAGGAAATAAGAAATGTGTAAAAGTCTCTTAATTTCTCTAAATTCACTAAAGAGAAGTCTGGAAACATAAAGTTAAGGCAAACAGTCATGTCTGACAGTAGATTTTATAAGCAATGAAACAGAAAAGGTTTTCAGAATTTTTTTAGGTCGAATATTTTTTTTTCTTGTTTGGTTCGGATTTGTTACTGGAATTACGTATTGTAGTGAGTTTTATCAGTTATAACTATACAATTGATCATTTCAACATTCATTTATATTGTTTTAAAATTGATCGCAACCAGCTGCAATGCATTATTTCACATATGACAATGACATTTATGGGATAAAGTTTGAAACAGATTCTGAAATTACAATTGACTATTACGTTGAATTCACATGACAATTATGTGAACGTGACAGATTAGTGCATAATATTTTTTCTCGTTAACTGAAAAATGAAAAAGGTTGGCAGAACAATAGAAGCAAAAATAATTTTTTTTTAAATCTTTAGTAAAGAAAAAGCCCAATGAATATATACGTTTACGTGAATAAAATTACGATTACTATGTGAAATAATATTGCCATTACCTGATAAGGTTTCAAGGGAATATCACTTTCTTAACGTCCAAATTTAATTTTTCATACTAGTAAATGAACATTATTAACCAAATCTATTATTGGAAAGGAAATAAGAAATGTGTAAAAGTCTCTTAATTTCTCTAAATTCACTAAAGAGAAGTCTGGAAACATAAAGTTAAGGCAAACAGTCATGTCTGACAGTAGATTTAATAAGCAATGAAACAGTAAAGGTTTTTCAGAATTTTTTAGGTCGAATATTTTTTTTTCTTGTTTGGTTCGGATTTGTTACTGGAATTACGTATTGTAGTGAGTTTTATCAGTTATAACTATACAATTGATCATTACAACACTCATTTATATTGTTTTAAAATTGATCGCGTGGCATTCAAATGGGAGAATAAATTCTGTTCGGTAGTGTGGTGTGTTTTTCTGTCCATTTAGTAAATAGAAAAACTTAGTCAATCGAGTTATCAGTTGGGAAGCTATATATTTCTTCTAACTTAATTTACAATTCACACATTTCAATTCATGATATGTGTTTGTCTTTTATCATCTTTACTGCTTTTGACATGCTTCATTAAATAGAAATATTAAATAAAATAGCACTGATCCCTGAGTTTTCTTATGTGATTAGTATTTATCTTTGTTCCTTAATTTGTGCTATAACTGATCTTTGTGCCTTTAGATGTGCTTAAACGGACTCTCTTATTGTGCCTATAAATGACCCAAGTGCTTTAAGCTACTCTTAATATGGTGTTTTAAGCGTTAGTACCTGCATGCATTTTAACATTTGTGTTTGATTTCCTAACACAAATCTTGCAGTGGTATTATGTATGTACGCCTGTCATACCAAATGTATGTCTTAAATGTAATGTTATGTTTGTATTTCGCTAAAAAGCTCTACAGAGGTTATGTTTTAAATGTTATAGACTTTGTATAAAAGTTTCTTGACTTGTCTCTCTTCTATCCTGCGGTAAAACTGTTAACACTGCATTTTTAAAACAGGAGATTCTCGCGTATATCATGAATAAGTATTTGTACAAATTACAAAGTTTCTTGGGTTTTTAGCGTATCTTAGAGGTAATTAAAATTAATTATAAATTAGCTTAAACTTATTTAATAGCTACATGCATCCTTGTTCTAAGAGTGCACATATACAACTTGAATAACACACTGCGTAATTACATGTCAATACATGTCATATACTTTATTTACGTTTTTAATCTTATTGATATTTGTTGTCTTCGTTAAGATAATGATAATGTTCAACAAGGTGATGTCTATCAAATACTGATTAATGCTATTTATACATCAAGTTTTCCTATTTGCGCAGTAAGTTTAATCTTAATAAATCTAGCAGATATTGAGTGTCTTTCATATGTCAAAAGAGACATCGTGATCTATAAATGAGGTCATAAGTCCTCAAAATACTGATAAAATTAATGTAAAGGTTCATAAAGTCATTTTGTTGATTAATATTTACCACATTAAGGATTGTCACATTATATATCTTTTCATCATTTGTATCTATAACTATTTACTGATTATATCGTATCGTACAAAGAACTGAGGGGTTCTTCAAACATTTATTATATACATCTTTGTGTGTTTTATATGCTCAATTTACGGTTGTATTTTTATTCACAGGATCTTGAAAAAATACACGTCTTACAAACATTTAGATTTGAATCTGTCTTATTTGTCATATCATTGTTTATTTCGAAGTCGTTTGGAATGGAACAAACTTGATTTTTTAATAAGTTAATTGGTAACTACCAACTTTTGTATTCAATCCTTTGATTATAAACTCACTATTTTTCCTATAAAAAACTTATATCATCCTAACAACTATATGCAAACATCTGGAACTGAAGTTATACAGCAGTCATTTATATAATTACGGATTTACAATGCCACTTTCACTTTATTCAAACTTAAACAAATATTGGCAACTTGGTCCTTAATGTTTTGACATTTTTGTTCTTGTAATCGCACAGTATTCAATCGAGTAAAATTCCTTTTCTGTTAAGAACAATTTTAGCTACACCCATACCAATATCACCCTTACGGTTTCAGAAAAGCATTTAATGCAACTGTAAATCTAAACAAGCTACCTTTTGAAACTAGCACTAGCTCTGCACGATCAATGTAGTGAATAGATGGGTTGTATTAGTTTGGCTTTATATTTCTGAACTCTGCTAAAGAGTTAAATGTCATGCTAAAATCCAGCTAGAAATATAGGCCAATAAACATCATTACTGCTGAGTCACATGAATAACACAACCTTTTTCACCCTTGCGTGATAGGGCCTTTATATAACTAATACACATTTAAATGTTCTACTGGTTTCGATGTATGACTCATGAAGGCCGTTTTTCCTGTCTAGTGTCTTAATGTCGTTAGCATATTTCAATTAAGTTGATTAACAGTTTTTGCTAAATTGCTTAATATATCTTCCAAGATAGGAAAGGCTTCAAACCATTGGCTCATTCTTACTTTTTAACATGTTCTTTTTTTCTGACAAGGTATCGTGAATTTCATTTATAGATTCTTTGATTAAGAAATCTTAAAATGACACAAAATAGTAACCAGATTTCATCTTCTGCTTTAAGAGCCAAGTCTTAAGATAAAGTTCCTAGCGCAAAATTTACTAACATGCAGCACTGTTTTACGCAATATTCTGTTCATCAATGTATTATTTGTCATACATAGCACCACTTATTTGGTTTTTTTTTCAAACAGTGGTTTTACGATCAACTATAGCTACATCAATCATTGCACACATTAGAAGTAGTTGTTGTTGATACAAAAAGTATATGAAAAATACTTACAATTATTAATTAAATTGTAAGATCATTCATTGTTTCTTAATCACTTTGACACACAGCTATACAGTAAAATAGAGTAAAGTACCCTGCCATGGGTATTATGGTTAACTTAAATCGCATTTTAATTAGTTGGTTGAAGTGAATGAAGTTCGAATGAGCTCAATTGTAACAGTTTTGTGGATTTGTTTTAATTTATAGACAAACAAAAAATTATTTAATGAGTTGTATAAACTATTATTTATTATATGTGGGAAATCCATCCCAGAAATTTCTAATTGTTTTTAATGACTGGTCTAATTGCTCGACTTGATTATTCAATTAATAAAATCCAAAACCTATTACTTCCGACAATAACGCAAGTGCATGACTCAGTTATTTTTCAGTATTTATAAATGGATTTTTTACTGGGTAAATGTCATGCATATGCATTTATACAGCTTACAAAATTATTGGGTTCTCAGCTATGTTGGAAGTAATTAAAATTGATTAAACATTAGTTGAAACTTCTTTCGCTAAATCGAATTAATATACTACATACAATTTGTACATTTGCTTTCTATAAGAGTGCATACATACATTAACACGAATAACACACTGCGAAAATACATGTAAATTCGTAATCTTAAACTTATGATGAATGTACTAACAAGATGATGTCTTTCAAATACAGATTTATGTTAATATTGATACAACTACATGTATTTTTCATATTTGCACAATAAGTTTAATCTGATATTGAGTGTCTTTCAAATCTCACTAGAGACATCGTGATGTACTAACGAGGTCACGTGTCGTTCAAATACTTTCAAACTAATGTAAATGTTGATAAATTTGTTTTGTTGATTAATATTAACCACATTAAGGATTGTCATTTTATCAGTATACACATCTTTTAATCATTTGTGTCTATTATTTACTGGTGATCTCGTTTTGTACCAACGAACTGCGTGGTTGTTCATAACAATATATAGCTTTGTTTGTTTTATATGCTCAAATCAAGATGGTACTTTTTCTTTCATAGTCAGAATGACATTTATACAAGTCTTACAATTCATATAGATCTTTTTGTGATATTTTGGTGTATTTGTAAGTAATTTCGAATGTAACAATACGAAACTTGGGTCGAGCCTGGTTCACTAATGATCCGAAGAGTGAGATAAAAAAGTGATCGATTTCTTGTAAATAATCTGATATAAAAAAATAAAAACTACAAAGAAATAAAGTTAATAATTTAAAGAAAGTTTCAATAAGAAAAAATTGAACACTTATCTAAATATATATATATTTTGGATAATACATCTAATCTCAAAACGGATTTGAAAATAAAATTGTAAATCGAATAAGGGCTCTTATTGTATACCTCTTTACAGGCTGTAATGAATGAGAATCATTTGGTGAATTTGTTTATACCGCCGTGAACTTTCAAATAAATATTTTAGCTCTAAATCTAGACTAAAAAAAGAAAATGTTTCACTCCCTCATTTTGAGAAAAAAAAACTGAAAACGCTATCAGATAATTGAATGCAAACATAAACGATATAGTGAATGCTATACACAATTTCTCGATGGGAACAAGGCATCAGGGCCTGATGTTATTATCCATAAAATGCTAAATATTTATCAAGAAAAACCGCTTGTTAGCTTCAGCTAATCTTAAAAAAATAAGTCCATGTATATCCTTCCGATTGAAAGATAGCAAATGTGTGTGAGAGACGACGCATTATTACAATCAAAGTTGTGGTGGGTAAAATTGTGGAAATAGGCTGGGAAATTTAAATATAATAATACACCCAAGTACCTTAAAACCACAACATTATATCCTTTAAGAAGTTGTCAAGACTTTGTTATCCCTTTGTCGATAACAACCGAAAGACTCATTCACTCTTCAATTTGGCAATGGAACAGTCTTTATTCATCAGTACGAAATATTGTATCACAACCAAAACTGAAAAATATGCGATCGGGGGACAATTATGTTCCAGAATATTATTTCTTTGGAACAACAAAGCTCAACATTATTCTAAGTGAAATTAGATATTCCGCGTCATTTGTTAAATGTTGATCTCTTTAGAGTTCATACTTTCTCTGACTCCTCATTTAATTGTGAACATGCACGCGAAGACTCGTTTCGCATTTGCTTTCAATGCCCTCGATATGCGAATATAACGAATATTCTTATTTACAATCTTAAACGGCTCTCGAACAGTTGTATCTTAGATTTGAAAATGGTAAATTTAGCAAATGGATTACTCTAGGAGTCTCCAAATGAAGTCATATTTCAAAGCGTACATGACTTTTGAAAAAGTCATATTTATTTGTTGACGGGTAAGTTTAGCTTAAAATTTAAATAGTTGCCAATGGTAAGTGTATTTAAAAAATCTAATTTGTTTCAAAGATCTACATACATATATGTATATCATTCTTTATATATAGACATACAATTGTTTGTAATTAAAGCATTTACTGATAATGATTTATATATATATATATATATATATATATATATATATATATATATATATATATATATGTTCTGTCAAATATTGTATTCGGAAATGATTTCAAAGGTGTACTCAACCGTTGCATTACTAAGCAAATAATATATGTTTAAACTAAATAGAACAGACACTTTCAATTTAATCCTTTGAATATAAAGTCACGATTTTTCATTTTAATTTTAAACAGATCTTTCAGTGACTTATCCTCCTGACAAAAATATACAAGCATTTGACAATAAACGTTTGTGTTTGTCCTCATGACTATTGTTTACCGCATTTGATGCATCATTAGAATATTCCTCGACCAATAAAATGTGTTTATGATTCTTCAAATTTAATATCATGCTACCTATAGTGAAATTTACCATAAATAAGTAAGATATATAAATATGCATTATGCACATATGTTCTATGCATTACATAGCACATAAAAGATAACATATGTATAACTATACCATTTACAGAATAATTACCACAACATATATAGAAATAAGCAACATGCGTATACACAAAGCTGACATAATAGTCTAGATCATTCACCAACTGTAGTTATGAATTTAGGCCTACCATCGTTAAGGTGTTCTCAGTTAAATGATTTTCAGTTTTACTCTCAATGGTCGAGGGAAAGTTACTGGGTATTACGGCTTCCGATACAGGTGAAATAGTGCTAAAATTTGCTTAAAAGTACATAAAATAAACAAATACCCTGCATTTATACCTTTTTCATAACGGTACCGTACGTAAAATTTCTAGCATTCGGCACTGTTTTACCAATGAAAGCTTTAGTTATAACATAAATGTTCTGTATATACGTGCAATTCATAACTGTATTGTTTGTACAGAACATAACACCATATAAGTAATGAGGTTTTTTTTCAACAGTGATTTGTCAATCAAACATGACGCAATCCTGAAGATAAGTCCCTACAATTTATAATTAAGCGGCCACTCTATAGATAAATACACAATTTAATTTCACTTTTGCGATATTTATGGTGTATTGACACATATGAGTTTGCTTGGGATTCAAGTTTGCTTCGACTTTAAAGCAGGGCCCAAAAAATTACCACTTTGATGAAAACCTCGAAAGTTACCTTAGGGACAAATGTTTTTTGATGTTCGTTTATTGTTCTGCAGTACTTCCGGTAAAAACAATAAGTATCTTTTGTCATTTGTTACTCAAAGCTTATTTTCAAAAGTCCCAAATAGCCACATATTTATCTAGGAATTTGCAACGTTTGACTGCATTTAGCATAACAAAACATGTCTATCTCTTAAAGTTTTACCATGTAAAAACAAATTCAAAAATAATTTGTAGACAAAATGACAAATTTTTTATCTTAATGCAATACAAAAAATATTGCTTTAAACTTATAGAAAACAAAAGTAACGCGTAATTACAAAGAAATGCGGTGAATATAATACTAATTTGATACATTATATCTAAATGTAAATGAGATCTTGTTACATTTCATCGTTGTTGGAAATCGTTCTATGATTCGATTTTGTTCATAGTTTATGTGGTTCTTTAGTCCGGTATTCCAAATATTCGTCACTACTTTTTAAGGGTTCTAATTTAACGTTGAATGGCTCACTTTTATCATCTAAAGTTGCACCAGCAGTGCGTGAAGAGCGTCTGTTCCTCCATAGGGTAACACCAATTAAAATGATTGCAATGATTAATATAATTCCGCCTGCAGCCGAGCCTGCTATCACAGAAATCTGAGCGCTAGATTTTGCTGCCAATTGTCCATTTCCCGATACATTCGTAGTTGTCAATAAAATAGTGCTGTTACGTGCCGTTGTACTTGGAAAAGTTTTAATAGCAGTTGTTAAGGTAAATATTGCTGATGGTGACTTGGTTGGTGCATTTGCAGTAGACGTTGTTGTAGTTGTTATAGGTGATGTGCCACTTGTTCTTAGTGAGTTGCCTTGTGAAAGTTTTGTTATGAATGTGGTTGAAATTGTATTTAGTGATATGTTTCTTGTAGTCATTGATTTATAGCTAGTGTCTGAAGATGTTTTAAGTACAGTACTAAGTAAAGTCCTCTTTGTTATAGATGCGTTATTGTTTATAGTCCAAATGGTTGTTTTAAGACTAGTATTTGTCAGTAAATTTGTTAGTGTATGCAATGTTACATTATGTGTATTGGTTGGTGCTCGAACTGAAGTAGACGTTGTACCTATATTGGATATTTTAGAACTAAATGCAGAAGATGTATTTGTTAGACTAGTTGTATTTTTTGGAGGTGTAGCAAACGTTTCGCCACTTTTAGGTAAAGATGGAGTCATTGTTGTGGTATGTCTGGTAGTAGTAGTTGTTTGTATTATTGTGAGAGTTAAAGTACTTGTTGGAAATGTTGTTGTTTTAGAGGGACGTATAAATGCAGTGGTCTTAGGTGATGTGTTTGTTTCAGGTGTGGAAGTTGCAGTATGTTTAATAGTAGTTGTAGGTGTAGTGGTAGTTGTTAGTGTAGTGAGAGTTGAAATAGTTGTCGGAATCGTCGTGGTTGTTTTAGATGTAGTTGTAGATGAAGTTGGTTTAGGTGAAGTGGCTGTTGCAGGTATAGTAGTAGTTAGAGGTGTAGTGATTGCTGTAGGTGTAGTGGTAGTTGTGGGTCTAGTGGTTGTTGTAGGTGTAGTGGTAGTTGTGGGTGTAGTGGTTGTTGTAGGTGTAGTGGTAGTTGTGGGTGTAGTGGTTGTTGTTGGTGTAGTGGTAGTTGTGGGTGTAGTAGTTGTTGTAGGTGTAGTGGTTGTTGTAGGTGTAACAGTTGTTGTAGGTGTAGTGGTTGTTGTTGGTGTAGTGGTAGTTGTAGGTGTAGTGGTTGTTGTAGGTGTAACAGTTGTTGTAGGTGTAGTGGTTGTTGTTGGTGTAGTGGTTGTTGTGGGTGTAGTGGTAGTTGTGGGTGTAGTAGTTGTTGTAGGTGTAGTGGTTGTTGTAGGTGTAACAGTTGTTGTAGGTGTAGTGGTTGTTGTTGGTGTAGTGGTAGTTGTAGGTGTAGTGGTTGTTGTAGGTGTAGTAGTTGTTGTAGGTGTAGTGGTTGTTGTGGGTGTAGTGGTAGTTGTGGGTGTAGTAGTTGTTGTAGGTGTAGTGGTTGTTGTAGGTGTAGCAATTCTTGTAGGTGGAGTGGTAGTTGTAGGTGTTGTAGTTGTTGTATGTGTAGTGGTTGTTTTAGGTGTAGTGGTTGTTGTAGGTGTAGTTGTTGTTGTAGGTGTTGTAGTTGTATGTGTAGTGGTTGTTGTAGGTGTAGTGGTAGTTGTGGGTGTAGTAGTTGTTGTAGGTGTAGTGTTTGTTGTAGGTGTAGTGGTTGTTGTAGGTGTAGTGGTTGTTGTAGGTGTAGTGGTTGTTGTAGGTGTAGTTGTTGTTGTAGGTGTAGTGGTTGTTTTTGGTGTAGTAGTTGTTGTAGGTGTTGTAGTTGTATGTGTAGTGGTTGTTGTAGGTGTAGTAGTTGTTGTAGGTGTAGTAGTTGTTGTAGGTGTGGTGGTTGTTGTAGGTGTAGTGGTTGTTGTATGTGTAGTGGTTGTTTTTGGTGTAGTAGTTGTTGTAGGTGTAGTGATTGTTGTATGTGTTGATGTATGTGTAATAGTTGTTGTGGGTGCAATATTAATTTCAGGTGTCGTTGATGTTTTATGTGGTTTTGCTGCCGTTGTTGATGATGATTTTATCATTGTTGCTAATGGTGTTATAACTCTGGTTGTTGACAGCAACACTAGAAATGCAAACAAAATAATGAAATTTGATTGTCATGCCTTTTATATAGAAAATAAAATATATAATTATTACTACACCTAGAAACGGCACCTTTGAGTTTCAAAATAAATTTAAAATAATATATTGTTACATTTTTTGTAAGAAGCAGTTACCATTCAAAAAAGGAATTAGCGAAATATTTAAACATTTATCATATGAGTTTGCGTTGTTTCTTCTACGTTTTGTGTATTTATTGCTTGTTAAATTAGTGAGTTTCTCTTAGCAATATGTCTTCTGTTTTCGAATATAGATTTTGTTCCTGTTCTTATAATTACGTTTCGGCATCTTCTAATTTACTTTATTCCATCGTATGTTAATAAAAAAGTTTATAAGATTTATTTCATTTGCAACGGATTTCACATTTATTTCTAGCGGTTATTTTTAGCGTTTTATTTAGTTATATATTAGAAAAATCGACACGTTTGTTATGAAGTTTCAACAAAGTGATAATGTGTTGATAAGGCCGAGTTGATTCTTCATTTTTGAGATGTTACCACTTCATGCATGGAGACCAAAGAATTCCCCAAGAAATTCAAACATAGTTACAGTTTCATTAGGATGTAAACTGTTGACGACTGGAAAGTAAAACGTTGAGACTGCATTGATTACATAGAATATTATAAGTATTACCTGCTGATATAACGATGTCATCTAAACCAACACAGTTTATAAAACCACGTTTTGAGCTTGTAAAATATATCTGTAATTTAAAATATTTACAAAAAATACAACATACAACAAGTTCAGTATATATACATCATTATTTTTAGTAAACACTAATTACACTTATATAAACATGATAGTACACGGCTAGATCTATGTAAAAAAGTACGCACTGTAGGTTTAATTTATTTACAATTCTAATATGACGTCCTTCAAACGCTTTGGAAACACACCTCTATTTAAATATTCAACAAAATACGGCTGTTCCAGCCATTTCAAAAACCCCCGATGTTTTTGCTTTAAAATTAATTTTATTCTGTACCTTTGTAAGAAAATCCAATAGATAACATGTTTTCACGATAACAAGTCCATTTTCTATTCTATGCCTTTATTGTTTACATGTTACAAGTCTTCCTTGACTTTAGCTACGTTGTGTTTTCAAGGGACGTTGCGTTGTTTACAATGACGTTCAATGCAAACCGCGAGACTTTTCCCGCCCCCACCACAAACGAATTTACCGTTACGTATCAAAATGAAAACGCAACCGAATTTCAAAATGTTGATTAATTGTGGAAAATAACTGTCGATTTAAATTTGCACCATTGTGGATCTTAAACAGGAGCATAAGATCGACCAAATGCGGTAATCGGTTTTCATTTCTCACGCAAACACAACAACACATGAACAGTCCCAGACACGCCACACGACGACTGATGTAATGAAGCATTTAATTTTGTGGTTCTTTGTTTTGATTGTTAAATTTGATTGTAAATGTTAATAAATATGTTTGTTTGTTTTTAATTTATATTTCTTCGTTTTTTTCTACTAAATTTTACACGAGAAATATTATAATTTCGAAACAAGGGAGGTTCTCGGAAATTGGAACAGCCAAAATAAACCTTTACCTCGGTAGTCGCGAAATGTAAAATTTCTGTATTTTCATATCAGAATCGAAATAATTCACGGCTGCCCCAATTTTATGGATTATTTAAATATGGATAAGCATTATATTCATGATATTTTACCATTCGCTAACGCTCATGGCAAAATATTCATGAATATAATGCTTACCCATATTTAAATAATCCATAAAATTGGGGCAGCCATGAATTATTTCTTAATTTAATAGAGGAAGTTTTCTGTTAAACGATGACAAAATGGTACTCAAGATGTATCCAAGACGTCAAAGAGCTGAATTGTCAAGAATAAGGTACAAAACAAGATGATAAAGGCTCCACTATACATTGAATTCAAATTAATGTTCCAATACCACAATATAAACAATGAACTAAATTTCTTCAAAGGCAGTTAATTAGTTATGTTAGTTTTACTTCAGTTTAAAAATGAAACTCCTATTTATTTTAATTTCAATAATAAGCGGAAATTTTTTAAGCAACTTTATTTTATTGTATAAATTATTCCAGAATTGGATATGGAATTTAACAAGCGTTATAAATGATAACCCAAAAGAAAGTAATAGTTGTAATGTATTTGTTCGCTCATTGCTGGGTACGAGTCTATTTATTGATTACGGAAACCCACTATTGTCTTACTCCAGGGTACATATCATTTATTGAAAAACAGTTTCTCAAATGTTGTAACAAAATTGAACTTCTGTATCTTATATTTTACTTTTTGTTGCGTAGCAGGAATTGATTTTAGTCAGCTAATTTGTATTTAAATTTTTCCTAATTGTTTTCAAATTGGTGTCATTGTCAAAGTCAGTTTATACTTTATTACTGGTATGAAGGAACTGCAATAAATGCTAAAATACAACTTTAATTTTAATGGTTTTAACTTATTTTATTATTATTTTTATTATTATATGGTCGTATTTATTTGCTATCAGCAAAATAATTGTGAAAACATTGAATTAACTCGTACAAATCTCACTGGTGTTAAACCGATAATCGTAATTGCAATTACCATTATCCCAAAATGTCGGAGAATCAAACAGGTAAAATTGTTTTTCTCCTGTATCTTTTTTCATAAACGATGGTGTCAGACCCCACCCAGCCGCCAATTAGATCTCTATATTATTTACCTGTTTGCAAAACTGTGGTAAGGTACACGGTCTAAGTCCCGAGATATTTGGATTAGAAAAATGTTTAATGATCATCGTAATTGTTAGATTAGATAATCGCAATTGCGAATTTAAAATCATATATGATAATAGTAATTGTCTAATGATAATGGTTATTGTCTTGTTAACATTTTACCAAAAAGTTAATGTTTTAGTGTCATACAACCTCCGAGTACATACAATAAGTACATGATGTATGGTCCCATTAAAACATTTGCAAGGTTCGTATGAAATATAATCTTGTATGAAAAATCCGTCTGGACGTTGTGACACGCAACGTCAATTTTAGTTAGATTCTATTGCAATTTTTACGTATAGGAAATGTTTACGCAACTGTATCTTTAAAACGAGGTCCGTGATATATCCTTTATTTTACATCAATGAATTGCAAATTTTCTAAGGAATATTATTAGTTTTTGGTCATAATCTGGATATCGTCCATTTTTGTATAGAAAAAGTAAAAGTAAATGGAGTTGAAGTTGTGTTTTTGCCTGTAGAACATAAACATACTAGTTAAAATATTTACAAAGTATTTGGATGAGACATAACTTCATGTAATAGTTGTATAAATTTTAGTAAAAAGTGGTTTTGAAAAATAGAAAGCTGCAAACATGTGAAGATTGCATGATTATATTTAAAAAAAACGTTTCATTGTCCTTTTACTACAAGCTCGGCTGCAAACATTAACCTACTTCAAATGTAATAAAAATTTAATATATATATATATATATATATATATATATATATATATATATATATATATATATATATATATATATATATATATATATATATATATATATATATATATATATATTTAAATTTTGCTAATTGTTTGTTATATAAAAATATAAATGAAGGAGAAAAACAAAAACAAAAACAAACCAAAAAAACCTAGAACAAAATTCATGCAA
Source organism: Limnoperna fortunei (assembly GCA_944474755.1). NCBI lineage: Eukaryota > Metazoa > Mollusca > Bivalvia > Mytilida > Modiolidae > Limnoperna > Limnoperna fortunei. The sequence goes on from OX104116.1 coordinate 24,377,624, forward strand.
CAAATATAAAAAATCAATTTCATCGTACTTCAAGAATTTGTCGTACACAAGAAGAAATCATTTAAACGACCGTCGATGACGATATAAGGTTTCTTATATATGCATATATGTTTATTATGTAAAATTAAAAGAATATAAGAAATCATAATTTAATTTCCAATTAGCATTATAATTCTGTTTTTCCATTAAACTACGTACACGAAACATGGATCTTCTTGAAACTCTCCATACTAAGTAGTGCATCAATGTCGCCTACTGTATTCTTGTTAAAAAAAATGGGCCGATTTTAAAAGTCATAAATGCAACAAATATTTGTTACCCTCTAAACTATTTAAGGAAATGTCCTATTAAATGTGATGAAATTATTTGTAAAACATTTTATTATGCCATGAATTTCTTGGATTTGTGACCTAAATGATTGCACACACTATCAATACAGCCAATAAGAAATGAAAAACTCCATTCTTGTATAATATTTAATTAAGATATCTTAAGATTTTGATTGAAATTCAAAATACAAATTACAACAAATTTATTATGGAGACATATTAAAATTCAAAAAGGACATACTTGTATGCTAATTTAAGGCCATTTAACGATTTTCGTATTTATTTATTTTTTAACATGTAAGAAAAATGAAGACGACCAAAATGCTCTTCTGAAATTAATAATAATGCTTAACACTTCCAAGGTTTCTGTATTTCCTGCTGATCCATTTCTATAATCGGTCAAAAAAAAAACTAACAAACAAAAACAAACCAACAAAAAAAAACCAAACACAAATCGGAAACATCGATATAATTTTTGGAAGATGTATATAATGAAAATCAATTACTGGGGGTGTTACTAAAACGCGGAAACGGAATGCGGAACGGAAACGGAAAACGGAACTGAAAACGGAAAAATGAATAAAAAGATATTTCGACCTAATAAACATGACTAATATTTTTATATAGGTATGTGATATTAATTGTCATTTCAATAAAACTGCTAGGTAACATCATCAAACAAGTTTGGTGCCATGTTTATGCATGGGTAAACGTATGACTTGTTCATGACTGGAAAGCATAGTAAGTTAGTAATCATACATATTATTAAAATAAATATTGTATTTTCATTTGATGCAAATTCAACCAGGGCATGTTTCGTTGTTGTTTTGAACTTTGACTTAAATGTATTGATCCCGATATCACAAGTTACGACCCGGAAACCAATTTCTATACTCCCCATTTAAGCAGCGATAATGCATTGCCCCTCTGACGAAGGATAGTAATGATTTTTATTGTTTTTGTTGTTTTTTAGTTTGTTTTTGTTCGTTCGTTTGTTTGTTTTTGTTTGCTTCTTTTTTGCAGATTTTAAATCATTTGATAAATTGGCATAATACAAAATCATTATCTAAAACTTCAAACCATTGGTAACCGTTATAGTTTTCAAGTTTAAGCGTTTACAAACATTTTTGGACGGACTGGCGAACGGACGGTATTTTATTTAAACATATTTTATTTGTTAATAACAAAATGGATTGGACACAAGTAAATACATACTTATAAAGTCCTTTCCGCAATACAAGTATATACATATACTAGAACAAAGTAGATACAAGAACGTGTACACAATTTCAAATGAACAAACATGGAAAATAATTACAAAGGAATCAAAATCAAAGTAAAAAAAAATTAAAATCAAAGACAAAGTCAATAATGGCTGAAAATGTTTCCGTTTGACTCTTGTCACTACGTCAAACAATTAAAAATCTTTTGGATCTCTTAACATATTCAAACACTTCTCTAAAAATACTTATATTCTGTTCATAAGAAAGTTCTAGATTGCCACAAGTAAGCATGTGTAAATCAATGTTGGTTCCATTTGGCAGCCATCTAAGACTACCAATAAGATCTAATCTATGGTTGTTATATATAGGACATTCAAAGAAAAAGTGGTTTGCATCTTCAATACGAGAACCGCATAAACACGATGGATTTGAAATAAGGTTTGATCTAAATAAATCGTAATTAAGAAAGGATGCTGAGCATCGTATTTGTGTTAATATTATGTTTAGTTTTCGGGGACCATATGCATAGTGTCTTGGGACTTCCCGCAAAACAGTATCTTTCCCTAAAGTATTTTTGAAGGCCGAAATAGAGTTAACATTTCTTATATTTGGATCAATTCTATTCAATTGCCTAATCGTATCGGGAATAAATGATTGATTAGTGAGGGAAAGTCTACAGTATGGTAATATTATGTCATCACCATTTCGCAATGGATAAGGACTTAAACTTTGAACTTTAGGAGGAATTAGTCTACTTATGTATTGAGGGGCATCGTGGTTTTGTATTGTATAAAACATTTGTAACCTTCTTCTCTTTCTTCTTTCCGCCAAAGATTCCCAACCAATTTCGGCATACAATGTTTCTAATTTGGTAAATATGGGCAGTCCTGTTACAATTCTAGCTGCTTCTGACTGGAGTCGTTCCAGTTTAGAAGCATTGCTAACACCACAATTATCCCAGACCTCAGATGCATATTCAAATAACGGTCTTATATAGGTAAGGAAGAGTTTTTCTAAATTGTTTCGACTCAGTTGATATTTAAGTTTTCTTAGAACATTCAAATGTTTCTTGACATTTGTTATAATGTTATCAATATGCGTATTCCATTTAGCATCATTACTAAATGTAACCCCTAAGTGTTTATGACATTTGACAATCGGAATTGTGACGCCATTTAGTGAAAAAGTAATGTAAGGGATTTCAGCACTTGAAAAAAACAAGATTTCGGTTTTATCAGGATTAAATGACATGCGCCAACATTTTGACCATTCATCCAACTCCCTCAAATCTCGATCAATTACAGTTTTTATTTGTTCTTGATCTTGATCTGAGTAGTTAAACGAAGTGTCGTCAGCAAATAACCTGCATAATGAGGTTAATTTTTCAGCAATATCATTAATATATATGATAAATAGCAAGGGCCCTAATACAGATCCTTGTGGTACACCCGCAGATATATACCACATAAGGAGGACGATGCAGTATTAAAGACAACTTTTTGTTTCCTTGATTCAAGATAGCTTTTGAACCAACGTAGCAAATTGTTTCTAATACCATATGCGTGTAATTTAACTAATAGCCCATCATGCCATACTGTATCGAATGCCTTTGAAAAATCGCAAAATACAAAGCAGTTAATTTCTCTCGATTCCATAGAATTCAGTATACAGTTGTACATTTCAAGTAACTGATGAACAGTAGAATATTTAGGTAAAAACCCTGATTGGTATTCATATATCAAAGTATTTGAGACTAGATGATTATAAACATGTTTATGTATGATTCTTTCCATGACCTTACCAACACAGCTAATAAGGGATATCGGTCTATAATTTGAGGGTAACGAATGGTCTCCTTTTTTAAAAATTGGTATTACATTCGCAAGTTTCCAATTGGAAGGAAACTTGCACTGCTGTAGAGATCTATTAAACAATATTTGCAACGGAATTGCTATTTTTTCTGGACAAATTTTCAACATTTTGTGACTAATTATATCTGGACCCGAAGCTTTATTTGGCTTCAATGTGTTTATAATATCAATTTTTTCACTCGTATTTATGGAGATTATCTCAATACAATTATCGGTTCTATTATCAAAGTTAGGAATAACCGCATTTATGTCATTTATCCGAGAAATCGCCGAAAAATATTCATTTAAAATCATACATTTACTGGTGTCATCAAATACAAAAACATTACTGGTAGGATCACAGGTTACGTTTCTGAGCGGTGGAATATTCGAAGACCCTTTGTTCGACTTTATCAACATTTTCATTATTTTCCAGTATGTTTTAGGAGTATTCGCATTTTCAAGAATAATATTATCCAAATTTTGTTCGAATTTTTCTTTTGCAATTTTCTTCACATTATTGACCTTGTTTCTCTGCTGCTTATACATAGCAATGTCCCTATCGTTTTTAAATTTTAAAGCTGTTTTTCTAAAACGATCCCGTTTCCGCATTTCTCTTCTTAATTCGGTTGTAAACCAGGGTTTATCGCGTTTGCGGACCGTAACAAATTTGGTGGGTATGCAATCTCTCGCAATTTTCAAAATATGCTCAGAAAATATTTTACAGATATCATCAACGTCTGTATCTGCAGGAAATAAATCTAACCAGTTCGTTTGATTAAGCTCGCTTTCAAATTTTTTTTAATCTAGTCTATCATAAATCCAGACTTCACGTTTAAAAGTGCCGGTATTTTTCTCTGGACAATCTATGAACGAGATACAGGCGCGATGGTCAGATATGTGTGGTGGGATTTCTAAAACATCAGAATAAATGTACGTCAAAGAGTCGCTAATTATTATTGGGTCAAGCAAGGTACTACTTCTATCAGTGACTCGGGTCGGTTTTGTAATTATATTTCGCAGGTTAAAAGTATTCATGATATCTAACAGATTATTTTTGTTTGTGGTCAGTAAATCGGTATTCAGATCACCAGTGACTACGAGATTGTCACTTAATTGATAGCTTAATCCTAAGGCATGATTTAATCGTGTATAAAATAAATCTGAATCTGTTGACGGAGGTTTGTAGGCAGCATATAAAAGAAGCTTTTGTCCTTTCGCACGAATTTCTACCCAAAGTGTTTCGTCCGTGCAATTCTCAAGCTCCGGAATACGCTTTATAAAAATATCGTCTTTGGAGTAAATAAGAAGACCACCTCCATAACTGTTCCGATCTTTACGGATTATATTATTTGAAAAACTATCAATATAAATTTCATCATTAGAGATAGTTGGACAAAGATGTGTTTCTGTTACCATCTGAGTCTTTAAATCTTTTAAAGAATAATTATCTTCCTTATTGCCTGCGATGCCATAGGTCGAACTGGGGTTTTTGGGTATCATTTTAAAACAAGCTCCGGCTCTGAGCCAAGGTTTTCTTCCAAACTTTATTGTTTAATCCCGCCCTCTATTATGAAATTAAATAATTATATCGATCAATAAATAGAGAGTTGTGTGTGTGAGTGTTTTTAACGCCCTTGTCGACGCACCTAAAAATGGAATGACGCGAGATTGTAAGGGGGTTAGAATTTCGGAAAAAGTTGAGGGGGTGAAAGCAAATTCATTTATTGCGGAAAATCTGTACGAAAATTTCAAATTGAATCAGGAAAAGGGATTCCTTTCCACAAACAACATCCCCTTTTAGATCCACCACTGTTTTGGCATGTTTTTTATTCAAAAGCAAATGAAAACTTTTTTTATTCAACTGGATTTTTTTTCTTGAAAAGGAGTGAGTGGGTGTGGTGTTTTACGCCTAGCGACAATATATGGGTTATGTATGGGCGATTGCAAAAGAATCCATGAACATGAACAATTAATTTTCTTTGAAAAAGAAATCCTCAAAATCATATAGTTTCTATCGATTAAGGGCCTGGTTTTAGTGGTGCTTTGTTTAAACGAAACCGAAACCCCGATAAAATACAGTATTTGTTTTGCATTGTAATGTTGTGTGCAATTGAGTGTCATAAACATGTTTGTTATGCCCTATAAAGGCCAAAAGGAATTAAGAATATCTTAATAACGCTATATATTAATATCTAACACTACCAAAAATCTTCTTTTTTTACGTTTAAACTCCTTTTCGTAGTCTATTGTATATTCATATTGATATTTGCAGGGGCACCTACTAAAAGTAATGTTACATTTTGTGACAATGTCATAAATTTGGAGATAAATTGTCATTTTTTTGTTGACTCTGGTCCAATGAATTCCATCAAATGCACCTTATGTCTACGCCTACCGAAATGTAAAATTATTTGCGTTTTTATAAATGTCTATGAAAACTGAACCCAAGTTTTCAGCTGTCTTCATAATTTTCCAATTCTTCTGAGCTTTCTTTTCAATTCTTAGTCATTCGATTTGTCAACTCTCGCGTGCCTCCCTTTTTCAGTTTTTTCTCTACTTCATTTTGAAGGCATCTATTTTAAGTCACTTATTAGTTATCAAAATGAAAATACAAAGAAGCAGTACATGTTTTCAAATTTTCGTTAATCAGGCTTTTGAAAATGATCACAAATAATTAAAGCCTATTTTTGAATGCAGCTAAGGGTTGCACTTAATGTAAATATGCAAAAAGACGTAACGGATCGAGCTAATTATATCTGCAAAAATGAAGTCCGAGAAAACATTACAGCTATATCTTATTTGCACTGCAATTTACAATACGCCAAAAACATTTTATAATTTAAAAATCAAGATTTTCCGTTTTGATGGAAACAAGGAAATGTGCATTTAGCCGTCTATTTTAATACACCTACGTTAAATGTTTATATTAAACATGATGTTGATAAGTTCTGACCAATAGCAGATCCATTAAAGGGGTTTGGGGTTTTTTTTTGGGGGGGGGGATATCCCGTATCCGAAAAAGTGTTTTCCAATTTCCAATATCCCTGTAAATAAAATGGATTTAAATATCCCATATCCCCCATATCCCAGTAAGTTTAGCCTCAAATATCCTGTATACCATGAATACAGTGAATATCCCATATTCCAATATGCCCTAAACAAGCCTCATAAAACACTTATTCCGTTTTCCGTTCCGTTTTCCGTTTCCGTTCCGCGTTCCGTTTCCGCGTTTTAGTAACACCCATTAACTGGGTATGAAATCAGCAGTAATTCAAAATTCGTCATTCTAAACTACGATTATCATATTTTAAAATTACGATTGTCATCCAAAATAAAAATATAACAATTACGATGATCATTAAAAAAATTTCGAATCAAAATATCTCGGAACTTAGACCGTGTACCTTAATTACCACAGTTTTGCAAACAGGTAAATAATATAGAGATCTATTTGGCGGCTGAGTGGGGTCTGACGCCATCGTTTCTGAAAAAAGATACAGGAGAAAAACAATTTTACCTGTTTGATCCTCCGACAGGTTGTGATAATGGTCATTGCAATTACGATTATCGGTTTAACACCAGTGAAATCTGGAATCTATTGACAATATTTGTGCATTATGTTAACCAAAAGATGGACATAACGGAAAATGACAAAGAAAAGAAAACATGGAAGTAGTTGAAGCAGTACCAGCAGTACCAGTGAACTGATTCAAGTGACAAGAACTACAATCCAACTTATATTCACATTTTTTGGAGCAAGAAATGGAGGATCCGTTGTATGAACCAACTACAACCATCAATAGAAGTAAGGGGAGATGAATTTAGGGATATCGTTATGACCGTTAAAAATCGTTCAGCCTGTGGTTTTGATCAGATACCACAAATAGTTCTTAAGAATTCTGCAATAACTAACGCTTATTTAGCCGTTTAGCTGTGGAAAATAATTGTTGATTTCAAAAAGTGTAATAAAAGATTTACAAAAGGACCATAAACTCGACCAAACGCGGTAGCAGTTTTTAATTTTGACAGGCAAACTCCCGTCGGATTGACACGGTAAAGTTTAGTATAGTCCATTTAGGTTGAATTCAATTAAACCTCCACCCAGTGAGAACCGAGCCTGCAAGCTGTGTTGACAAGCACTTGATAAATAGTAGATGACTAACTACCGTAACCACTCTACCGAGGCCCACGAATAATTGGAAATATTCCATTTATCTCTTAAATATCTATTATAATTAACTTTTTGCTTAGGTGTTATATACATTGATTATTCCAGAAAACTATAAAAATGACATAAATAAGTCTTTATTTAAAGAATACCGTTAACAGGTCTGATCCTGACAATCATCGTGCATTAAAGCTGATCAGCATATAGGAAAATTATTTACTTCCGTCATAATCTCTAATCTAAATATATTTGCAAACGTCTGCAAAACCAAGCTAATATCAGACAAGTTAGTCAACGATTGACAATATATTTGTACTGCACGGGATTATAGAGTTGTATCTTTCTTTCAGGAAAAATTTTAGATTTCGATACAGATTTACAAAATTGTAGGATCTACGGTTAATGTTCAGCAATTACTGACTTGCATTGGAACAGTCATATATAATTATGTAGATGGTTTGTTTTGGGATTCTTGAATATAATACAACACATATATAAACATTTAACACAGACAACCAAAAGCAAAATCTAAACAAAAATTAAAACTACACCTGCACAATGTATACACCAACAGCGACCAGTATTTCTAAAGACCCACACAAATACCTGTACATAAAGTGAAGCAAAAACTAAAGAAAAATAAACGATAAATTTATATAAAAAGATAAAGATATGCAGCAGGAAAATATGATAACTGAAAAATGTACTCGATCAACAAGAATCGAAAACCATTTAATTGAAACAAAGACACGCGATGCAGAGGAAACCAAAAACAAAACTCAAAGCCAAAAGTGAGTAACCCGAACCCAATGAAAAGAACATGGGTGCACTCGGCCGAGTAACCTACGCATGTCTCTTATAAGACACGCGTCGAGTTACCTATGACTCAGAAAAAATTTCTGAATGCATTTGGGAAATGGATTTTTATAACGATCGCCAATGTCGTACTTCGGGATTACATCAACCTAGGATGGGACGTGTCAATTTGAGGTAAACTACCAAAGGTTTATTTCTCGGATTGTTTTGTCCATACCCAACAATATTTTTCAGACTTCGAAGTCAAACTTGTTTTCCCTTTAGTACATGCCTTTCCCTTTGATATTTTGTTTATTAACCTGTTCTTGTACTGAATTTAACTGAAATATGGATCGTTGGACATTAAGCAAACAATCAATTAATTATGTATATTTTTTCAAATAATATTGAAAGCTTGGAATGTTTTTAGAGTTATGTGTTGACAAATACTTGATATTCTTTCGAAAATAGTAACTCCTTAAAATGCACCACAAAACAAACCCAAATGTACTTGTTACCTGCTTGATTCATAATTATGTATATTTTTTGAAATAGCTACTGAAGTCCCTTGTCGTTTCAGTTTTTTGGTATTGGCCTTCAAGATTTATCAAGTATAACTTAAATTTATGACGAGACTATACCTGAAAAGGTTGATCGCTGTGTATGGAGAGTTGCTGTCTGGTCCAGTTACGTCCTGAGGACCCAATCAAATTCAATATAGTATCCATGTTTTTAGATTGATTTATTGCAACCTGCAAGTTTGAATCACTTGTTGGCATATTATACCAGAATTCCAGACATACATCTGTGAGAGTAATCAGTGGCGATACCAGCGATGTCTGGTCTTCAGTGTGAGCAGAGCTACTGTAGACAGAAGTCGTGGCATAATAACCTGAAACGAGTGCCATTTCAATATTTGTTTTAAAAAATAGAACTGTTAACAAATTTCTTATAACATTTATACGAATGGGGTACAAAAAGACAAATAAGTGATGTGAAAAATGTCAATACACTTAGTACCGCTAATGTGCAAAGTAGAGGTGGCAATACACTTTACCTTTACCGCCATGTGCTGACTGTATTGAATTTCTTCCAAAATCGCCGTACTGTCGGTTAGTAATCAACCAAGTAAATTTTGACGTACTAGTAGCCGTGTAGCCACAATATCCGTTTTCAAAGTTACACCCGACTGGAACAATTGTCTTTTTATATTGGCCATCACATAAATGTAGAGGATTTGACCTTCTTGTGGTGCCTAAAGTATAAACAGATAATTAACTTAGAAACATTTTAAAACTATGCAAATTAGCTATTTAAAAGAATGATTCTAGTGGTCAATTAATACAGCTAAAAATCGCAAACAAACAAAATGTTCAAAAATATGTTACGGACTTACAGGGGTAAATTTTGAGAACACTCGATATTGGATACTTGTCGAAAAACATTAAATGATATGCCGTATACTATTCCACAAAACATTATGAAAAAATTATCAGAAAAAAAGCAAGGTCTTAACATTGGAAATTGGAACGACTTAAATATGAAATAACTAGCGTAACGGTTGACACAAAGATTATATGCAAAGAGAGGGCTAATTGTTCAAGAACAATTAGAAAGGTCTTTCCCAGATTCCTTTAAAAAATTAATTTTTCTTCATCTGATGTATTGAACCTGACTACATAGGTTGGTGGGCCATTTTTAGGCGGAATAAACTATTTATGTGGTCCTGAGTAAAACAATACGTGGTTGTCAAGGACTTTTGTGGCCGTTGGTAGGAACAAAATGCCAATGTTGTATACCGACATATTACAGTAAGGTACATCATCCTGATTTGAAAAATTATTGTTGCTAAGGAATTTTTGTAATGGTTACCCTTTTGCTATGGTATGACCTTGTCTCGTAACCTTTGAAAATGGGCTAAAGTTGAAGGCCTTGACTTGGCGATCATATTAAAACTATATTTTTACAATATTATCTCTAACCGTTTTCAAGTTATATGCAAAAAACTGATTAAGTTTCAGACCAAATGTATCAGATGAGGGTCTTGATGAAATGAGTATTTTTTTTCCATGTATTTCTTCTTCTATCTTTTATCTTTGATTTGTAATGCTTACAAGATTAGAGGCCTAAGGTCGAGGTTAATTCTGAATTTTAACTTTGAGATTTTATTTAAAAACTTGTCACAGGACGACACATGGTGCAGACCTTTCATGATTTCATGGTTTGTGAGTTTTTGTGATAAGCGGTGTCCTTAAAACATTCGCTAGTCAGACATTTTTAGCGATATTAAGTCATAAAGTTCTCCCAAAGTTTGTTAATATTTGTAACTTTTCAGTTTTCATGTATCAGTTATAGTTATAGAGATCACGAAATAACAAGGTTTTCGGTGCAGATAACTCCGTGGGAAAGTCCTTAATTCAAAGATATTTTTTTCCATATATTAACTTATTAAAGTTAAAATTGAGATGGGTAAATCTAATATAGTGTATAGTGTACTTACCAGTTGCAAATATTGCTGTTACGAAACATGCCCAAATACAACAAACACACTGCATGAAGGCTGGTTATTCTGAATCCTGTTACTATTTTAATACTATATAACTTATAGCATGAGCGAAACGAAGTTAGATTTTCAAACAATAGTTAAATTACTATTGATAATTGAAACTGTAAGATCATGTCCCCATATGTACATAATGTTATCTGTTCTATTGCTATCACTGTAAAAATTGAACTGTGTAAACATAAATAGCATGAATTGATACCCAAGGTAATACATTTTCATAATAAATAAAGCAATCAAGAATGAACACCAAAATTGCCGTTCTGGGACCATATTGAAGGGTTCCCAACGCTAGACCCACAGAAATATCCAGCGCGTACTCAGGTGGAGGATTTGAAAGTCCCTCTCGTTGGATGTGGGGTGGGGTTGATTATAATACAGAAAGACTGGCATTGAGCTATTGATGGTAAGATGTGTGGGCTTGCGCCACTCTCTTTGCACGATAAAGACCCCATTTGTACTTTAAAAAAAAACTAAAAAATTAGGCGCATTGCAGCAGCTATAAAAAGTAAGTTTTAAAGCCCGTAACCAATACTCTACACTATTCCAGTGACTTCTAAACTTCTGTTCTTTAGTCCATCTCATTCCCTTAATTTATTTTATTATTTGCTAACTTTTACCTCTCATGAACTTAGCTGACACTACTGCTTGCTGCGCGTTAAGCATCATTCAATTAATGAATCAAACAATATAAATTAAGGTAAGATAAAAGAAATATATGCATCTCTAATTATATTAAATAATGTTTAGAAAGAATGCACACGAACGTCGAGGGACATAGGGTAATTAACGAATAGTTCCTTCGATTACAGGACGGGATCTCAGAAGGCTGGGTAAACGGTCACGATAACCTACTACACCGTTAATTCTTCTAAGCGGGGTGTCGAGTGAGCCCTAACCTGATGAATTGGCATGTCATGTCCTGTCCTATGTGAATCATCATTTAAGCTATTCTATAGAACTATTAACTTTTAGTCTAACAAATAACATGTGTTTGCCGTTTGATAAATGGCTCTCTTATAGGATCGAGACGGCATGTTTAAACGTGTTTTGCGACCCGTATCGTAGAAGGATAGGATCCTGATTTTTGAAACACATCGCTTTTGCACTTTCTTCCACCAGACGGGTTCTCTTACCGAATTAATAATCCTTTTTCATGTGTGTTAAGAAAATTGATTAATGATGGAAGTACATGTATATGATTGTTCATAGAAAGCGGTGGCTGGGGGTCAGTCAAGTAGTTGTATTTCCCGGTTGTTTCAAGGATGGCGAAACTTTCTCCCCTCTCTTAATGGCTGGCAAATGATTTAACAGTCCCCATGATACAAATGAAAAAACTATACATATCAGGAAAATAAAGAACACAAAATAGTCAAACTATATTTTTTAACATTGAAAAACTCTCTCAAACTTTCAAAAATTTCCATTTTTGTTATTGAAACAAAAAATCAAATGGTGGTCAATCACTTAATTTACTTACGCTTACACACATTGTCTGGCGTCAGCATCAAGGCATACACTCATCAGACTCGGCACATTGACGAAGGGACCGTTCTTAACAGAGATAAAGAACTGTACAGAACAAAGATGATATTTTAGTGAAAAAAGCAAGTACTTTCTGATTTAATTCTCCTTCAGGATCAACATCTCATTCGTGCTTGTCCTTGTAACATCCGAGTAAGCACGCAAATCGCAAACACCGAATATTTTGGTTCAAATTCTAGTGAAGGGCAAGTTCCATGCAAAAATTAATTAGATATTCAGAGAAAGGCCACGGTAGCTTCACATGCACAAATGCCTCAAGTGTTGCACTTGTGAGACAGCCAACATGTCCTCCTCTAACACTTGCTCCTTCCACAAAAAAATAAAAATGAACAAGTATTGACAGTATTGTTCACATAATACTAAGTCCCCTACCGGAAAGTAAAAGTCCAACGATCATAATTTCGTTAAAAATCATTTGACTAGAACAATATTCGAACTTGATCTGTAACTCATCATGGTTTACTCACATACCAAATGTCATCTCAATATCTACAAGCGTTTAGAAAAAAGCCCGGAAAACATGTGTGACGGACTGTCAGACTGACGGACTGACGGCCGGAGTGCAAACCTATAGTCCCCTTCGGCGAAACAGGTAGGGGACTAAAAATGAGAGAACAACTATTCATATTCTGGGAGTTTGTCGAATACTTTATGCAATGAATGGTCCCGTTTGCTTTGCTTCCGCCGTCATATGTCAGTGTTGCAACATGAGTAAAGTTAACCTCAAAGATGCAGACAATTTTCAATTGGCCAAATGGCATAGCCAAAACCGTCAACTTCTCAACCTCTCTGTTGAAACATAACATCAGACGCATTTATTACTTCTAGGTACATTTTACATCATCTTAACAAAATATTACAAACATCATCCAAACCAACTTCTAAATCAAACTCTACATTTATCTCAAAACTCCACAAAACTATAACCGTACTGAAAATTATATGAGATCAGGTTCGAGAACTGAACAGGTTATATAGTAGTGAAGACGATGTCTAACTGTGAAGGGCGGGCTATTATAAAGACATTGCGTCATCCAGACATCATCCAAACAAACTTCTAAATGAAACTCTACATTTATCTCGAAACTCCACAAAACTATAATCGTACGCCAAATTATATGAGATCAGGTTCGAGAACTGAACAGGTTATATAGTAGTGAAGACGATGTCTAACTGTGAAGGGTGGGCTATTATAAAGGCATTGCGTCCTTCATCAAAGAGTACCACCGCATTTTCTTCAGTTGTATACCCGGATAATGGAGCAATTTAGAGAAATTGTTTAGGTTTAAAATTTAATTTTATTGAAGTTACCTTACTTGTTCAAGACTTTCGGTTGCATTTTGCCTTCAAGAAACCCACTTTAAGAAAATGATACGATTTCTATATAAATACTATATGTACGATACACATGTGGCTGAAAATTATAGAGCTGCTGGCGGGTCAGATTTCAATAGCACTGGTAATCTAAACAGTAGATCTTCAGGCTGTTCCTGTAATGATATCTTAAGATAAAATAATTAACTCTTTGTTCTGCATATATTCCATTTGTTTTACCTTTAATTTCGAATCAGTTTAAATATCTTACTGATTAATATGGCCTCATATTACTTGGAGATTTTAACGAACACAACCTTTGGAGAAGGCAAACAGTAAAGGTAAGAAAATTGAAGGTTTAGGGTCTCCGGAAGACCTAATTTTTAATAATGGGTTCAATAAATATATATATCTTAATTAGTATATCATATGATGAAGCAACAGTTACATAAATATACCCCTTTAAGTTATGCCAACGATAAGAAAATGGGGGAGGATGTCGGGACATTGAATCGACACATAAAAAGGAGTAGGATACTGATTAATTATATTATTTGGTTTTTTTTAAATCGTGTTTTTATATATTGCTTACGTCTTTTTTTCAACGATATTTTGAGGTGTTCATTAAATTAGTTGCGTTTTCCTTATATCTGTATTGTTTTATTTCACAAACACTTAATAATGAAATAAATAGCTAATGTTAGGGGATTTGTGAACTTGTCAAAAAGGTCAACAAAGTCTTTGGGATATTTAAAATTGCATTGAAATGTTTTGGCAAATCGAGTTAACGTTTGTGGATTTGTCAACTTGTGAACTTGTCAAAAGGTACATGTCTTGGGATATTTAAATACATTCACTACACTCAAATTGAAAGGCAACAATGGAATCTGCAATATATTTAATTAATTATAATATACCTATTACATGTAATTACAATTAAAAACGAATCGATACCATTTTCATTGCTATATTCGTTTCATCACAATAGTTTATGCAACACTTGTTTGACGTCATAATGTTAACCTCACTATGGGAGGTTAACTGCTGGGGGGTTAATTTTTCCCATAGGGATAACATGAAAAATATTGAGGGAGAAACCCCAGTTTTACAACTACTTATCTTAATCCTAATTATGGCTTGAATTCAATCAATCAAACCTAAAACAGACGGTTTCTTGTACTTTACTTCTCTTAAGGAAAACATTTAACGGATTCGTCAAATTCAATTAGCTCGTCTACGCTTTTCCCTAATATTTTCTGATAATATCTATTAAGTTATCTTATCAGTTGTTCTACATGTAGCCCCGTGCGGGATCCGAATGGCCAAAAGAATAGACCGCAGTCGCGCTAGCTTGTCGTAATAGGCGACTAAATAGCGCCTAGTACCCTGACCGGCGTGTCAGGTCGGTTTGCCTAAAGACCGACTGGGATGTGTGCCCCAGGTGGTTGAATGGGGTACCCCTGGCAAGCTGGGGTTGTCAGGCCATAATACGGAAAACCTGACCGCAAACCATATTAGTGTATCGTGTTGGGAAATATGCCACGTTCCTCGCACGTTAAAGAACGCTGCTGTAGTATTCGCTATGAGTAAGGATTTCGATCCCGCTACAGGAGGCTGAATTGCCCGACTCTATCCATCCTCCCATTTGCCAGTGGCAATCTAAAATCCGTTACCCCTTTTTCCTTGTGTCCCATCCCATTTTCATTCATCATCATTTCATGTTCATTTTATCATCCATTTCATGTTCAGCGCCTGAATAACTGAAATAGTGCTGCTCGGGCGTTAAACACCATTAATCAATCAATCAATCAATCTACATGTATCAACCATCAGTTTTCCTTTATCATTATAGTTCCTGAAATTAATCGATTACACGGTTTTCGGTGTTTTGTTAGGTAACTCCGAAAAGAAAAAAAATTACATTGTCGACTTCTACCTTATACTTGTCACGAAGCACTACAAAATCGTTATATGTCGCGTACTTTTTCTATAGCATGATTTGTAAAAAGATGGCAGTATTGAAATGTAAAATTATGGCAAAAAGACCCTTATTGAAAATCGCTATTTTTGCATACAATCAATTTCCAACTTTTCTACATTGTAACGTTTGTCATAATTATGTCTCAGGATGAGCATATATGTTTAAAACTTATGTTTTCCGAGTTTTAACGAGTCATCGAATATTTCATTGTCAGAACTTGCTCGCATACTCTTTCCCTAAAGTAGTCTCGTTATATGCTATAATTCCTCTCATAAGTCCCATTACATTAACCAACCATCAGTTTTCCCTTATCTATTAGAGTTTCAGAGATTATGCGATAATTGTAATTTACCGCGGTACAAAGCATAGAGGGAAATTATTGTATTTGTATTCGAGTGAACCCAAATCGTTGTCACGCGATTAGACAGCGGTTTAATCACTTTCTAGCCGTCCGTGCTCCTGTAAACAGCTTCAATATGGACACCGGACAATTCAGAAGTCAAAGCGTCTCAAAATGAACTGTTAGACAACCTGACACAACTTATGGATGCCAAACTTTCCACTTTTCAAGCTAATATTCAGCAGTCGCAGATGGATATTTCGCAAAAACAGCTCTACAAGATTGAAGAGACAATAAATGATAACTATTCATTTCAACGCAAAGGGAGTGAAAATCAGTACAAACACCAGGCGAAGATTTTCAACAAGTTGAAAGAAGCAAAGTCAAATTTAGACGGGACAGATTTAACTGTAGACGCGGTCATGCATGCGAAAAACAGGATTGAAGAAGGTATTGAACTTGTTGAGGAGAGGCAAAAATTGATCAAGTTGCCCGATTCGTCAGAGTTAAGTTGGAAGGTGGTTAACGAGTATATATCTAACCCCATTGCAGACGACTCCGAGGATGAAAAACGTATGATGTGGGCACAAGCCAGAGCTGATAGAAAGAACAAGGCAGAGAAAAGTAAGAAAGGCAAGACAAACAGAGTTATGCCGTATCCTCAGTCTGCAGAAAAGAGAGACGACAGGGTTAAAATAAGAAACGGCAGGTGTTTTACATGCGGATAGAGAGGGCACTAGGCCCATGAATGTCCAAACATGTAGAAAAAATCTAAGATGAGTATAACTAATATTTGATCCTTTAGTAATACAAGTATTGATTATTTGAATTTAGATAGAAAAGAGTCGAAGCGTGTATTGAAGCTTCAAAACCGGCCATTGGCGATTTTAAAGGTTACACAAGCAATAATCAAACACTTACTTCAGGTGAAAGCGTGTCATCCGTAGGTAGACTACGAAACAATATTAATGCCTGGAAATCAATTACAAACAATATTCATTTTTGGATGTGATTCAATATGGCTATAAAATACCCTTTAAAACGGAACCTGAGAGTATCGTTATTAAAAACAACAAATCTTCATTACAAAATCCTGATTTCGTAATAACAGAGATTCAGAGTCTTTTGAATAAAGGGTGTATAAGCGAGGTTCCGAATACCAAGGGTAGTTAACCCACTTACTGTAGCTTACAACAAGATTTCTAAACCAAGATTAGTTCTCGATTGTAGCCACATTAATCCTCATTTGTATCGCTTTGGCTTCAAGTATGAGGACGCCATTGTTGCTAGAGAAATCTTTAAAAAAAAGGGGGACTATCTTTTTGGATACGATTTGAAGTCCGCGTATCATCACTGTGAAATATTCATTGAACATAGACAATATCTTGGTTTTGCGTGGGATTTTGATGGTAAAACACGTTATTTCACTTTAAACGTTTTACCATTTGGTATTTCCACAGCCGGATATATTTTTTCCAAGCTTACCAGAGAGGTAGTGAAGCATTTTAGATCTTTAGAGATTAAAGTCATTATGTACTTAGACGACGGGTTAGCAGGTAGTCATGATTATGACAGCTGTATGAATATTAGCAATCAAGTAAGATTGCAGTTAGAAACTTTAGGGTTTTTACGCCCACGAGAAATGTCATTGGTTGCCTGTGCAAAATATCATATGGCTTGGTTACATTTGGGATAGCAAGAAAGGGAAAATATTTGTTTCACAATAACGCATCGACAAGCTTAACTCAAGAATTTCTTCAGTTTTACAGAAGGTTAGTGCAGACAAACTTTTGTTTTTTGCTAGGACTCTTGCAAGCATTGTTGGACAAATATTTCGATGCACATAGTATTTGGCAATATAGTGAGGTTTTATACCAGATTTTTGTATTTCTGTATTAAAGACAAAGCATCATGGGATGCTAAGGTAATGTTGACAAGTTCTGCTTTAAATGAGCTTTTCTTTTGGAACAACCATTTGAGTACATTGAACAACGAAGGTGTGTTTTTATTTCACACTGAAAATAGTCATTTTGACTTGAAATGTTTTTGTGACGCCTCAGATGTAGGCTTTGGTGGTTTTTTAGTGAATGAGAATTATCCTTCTTTGGAAAGCAGTGAGATTTCAGGTAACTGGAATGATTTTGAGCAGGTTCAGAACTCTACTTGGAGAGAACTTGAATGTGCACACAGAATAGTAGGTTCTTTTTCCAAATATTTAGAAAATAAAACGGTCCTGATGAGCACAGATAACAAAATGTAGCTCATATTTTGAAGTTAGGCAGCAAAAAGATGTATTTACAACAAATTGCTGTGGACATTTCAAATATTTGTGACAAAAACGCTGTAGTTCTTCAAGCAAAATGGATACCTAGATCAGAAAATTTACGTGCCGATCGATTGAGCAGGATCATTGATCACGATGATTGGGCCATTAAACAAGAGATTAACGAGGAACTAAGCGGCAAGTGGGGCCCCGACACAATTGACCGATGAACTGAGGCTATGCAATCATGGTCAAATGATATTAATTGGTGGGTACCGCCACCTAGTGTTTTACATATAGTAATTAACAAATTAGTAAATGAGAAGGCGACCGGCACACTGGTGATTCTAGAATGGAAATCTGCGCCTTTTTGGCCTATGCTTTTCAATAACAATGTAGCCGTAAGTTTTGTTAAATTTATTTCGGTTTTGCCCGACTCTAGAATAATCATTAAAGGGACAGGGAAAAACGGCGTTTTTGTTCAGTGGCCTATGAAATTTTGGGATGTTAGCTTTGAAAATAGAATTTTAATTACAGATATTATTTTTCAGGATTTGGATTAGAACAGTCAGTACACAGAGTATTGGAGCAAAATGGTATCGGAAATCAACATGAACTCCATAAACTGGCAGACAAGATGGCTACTTATTTAATGGATTCACGTAGTTTTAACACTTCGAAAAAGTATTTTGCTCAGTTTAATAGATGGAAACACTTTAGTTCAGTGTACGGATTGACCTCGTTACCTGCTGAACCAGTTCACATTGCATTGTTTTTAACTTATTTAATTGATAAGAAATGTTCATCCGGAGTTGTTGATTCTGTAGTTTATTCCATTAAATGGGTACATTCGCTTCGTGGTTATCTGGATCCAACAGAAAACTCTTTTGTCAAAAACTTGCAAAGTTCTTCAAAGAGAATTAACAACAGACCAGTTTGTAAGAAAGACTCAATTTCCTCAGATTTGTTAGTTCAGTTATGCGAAAAGTATAAAAGTAGCGATGATTTATTAGTTGTCACAGATTTAGTTATGATTTTACTAGGCTTTGCTGGTTTCTTTCGTTTCGATGAGCTAAGTAATTTAAAATGTAAAGACACCAAGATCTTTGAAAACTACTTGAGCGTTTTTATCGCTCATAGCAAGACCGATCAGATAAGACAAGGCAATGAAATACTTATTTCCAAGGGTCAAACTTGTGCTTGTCCTTATAATATGTTTCTGCGTTATAAAAGTTTGGCTGGTCTCGACGCCAGTTCTGATATTTTTATTTTTAGACCTATATTTAGAACAGCCGGAAAAGCTCAACTTGTTTATAAAAACAAGAAGATGAGTTATACCTCCGCAAGAGAGAATATTGTGAAACGCTTAAAAGAAGTCGCCCCCACTTTACATTTAGGTTTACATTCGCTTAGGTCTGGAGGCGCTACTGCCGCAGCACTATCAAATGTTAATGAACGTTGTATAAAAAGACACGGCAGATGGAAATCAGATTTTAGCAAGGATGGTTATATTGATGACACTTTACAAAAACGACTTTCAGTTTCACAAAATCTCAAGCTTTAAGTTATTTCTGTTCGCACTAGCTGGCCCTTTCTTTGAATTTTTCTAGGTTCGGCGGGCTAACGGCAATCTTAGATTGCGTTTTTCTATTTATTACATAAGATGTATTAAGGGTTTGTGTTCAAAAAAGAGTAAATACTTGTAATTTCCCGCGGTACAAAGCATAGAGGGAAATTATTGAATTTGTATTCGAGTGAACCCAAATCGTTGTCACGTGATTAGACAGCGGTTTAATCACTTTCTAGCCGTCCGTGCTCCTGTAAACAACTTCAAGTTTATTCGCAAAATTTTTATTTTCATATTTCTGTTTTGTATTTTATTTGGTTACTGTTCAGAATAAACATCTTGAGACGGATGCTGCCTTGGGTTCTGGTTCGTTTCCTTTACCGTTTTAGGTTTAGGTTTTTCCTGGCCGGCGTATTTGTCTGTGATGGATTTAATGCTTTCTTTATGGAGTTGATGTTGATAATTTATAGTATGTAACATCATATCGTTTTGCATTTATTGTATTTATAGCAAATACAGATGTAATTTATTATACATAATGTTCATTTTTACAATAAAATTCCGGTGTCCGCTAGGTTCGGCGGGCTAACGGCAATCTTAGATTGCGTTTTTTATTTATTACATAAAATGTATTAAGGGTTTGTGTTCAAGAGAGAGTAAATACCAATGTTTTCGGTATCTGGGGAGAAAAAGAAACATGTTACAAAGTGTAAATCTGAATAGATTTTTAATGCCCAAAAATTGCTGCGAAAGACCAAAATGATATGTTGTGAACTTTTAAAACTGCTTGGTTTTGAAGCAAGATAGGGCACGGGTGTGAAGTTAGCAGTGGGTTCGATATTCGATATTCGACATTCGACTATCGAACTCGCTGCTAGCAGTGGGTTCGATATTCGATATTAATAAATACACATTATCAAATACAAGAAAAAAGATGTATAACATTGCTATACATACAAACAACAACTGTCAAAAGGAATTTAAGGCATCTAGACGGGGTTCGGTATGTAAGGGAGCCCAACAGCATCAAATTTGAATATCGGAATGGTAAAAAATCACTGAAGTGCGAACCTCGGGACCACCCCTTCATCCTCTTTCAATCTTCATGAAACTTGGCATAACATTGGCAATATATAGCTTTAGATGCTGACAAAAGGAATTTAAGGCATCTGGACGGGTTCGGTATGTAAGGGAGCCCAACAGCATCAAATTTGAATATCGAAATGGTAAAAAATCACTAAGTGCGAACCTCGGGACCACCCCTTCATCCTCTTTCAATCTTCATGAAACATGACAAAACAGTTGACAATATACAGCTTTAGATGCTGTCAAAAGGAATTTAGGGCATCTGGACGGGTTCGGTATGTAAGAGAGCACAACAGCATCAAATTTGAATATCGAAATGGTAAACAAATCACTTAAGTGTGAATATGCGAACCTCGGGACCACCCCTTCATCCTCTTTCAATCTTCATGAAACTTGGCAAAACAGTTGGCATTATATAGCTTTAGATGCTGTCAAAAGGAATTTAAGGCATCTGGACGGGTTCGGTATGTAATGGAGCCCAACAGCATCAAATTTGAATATCGAAATGGTAAAAAATCACTTAAGTGCGAATATGCGAACCTTGGGACCACCCCTTCATCCTCTTTCAATCTTCATGAAACTTGGCAAAACAGTTGGCATTATATAGCTTTAGATGCTGTCAGAAGGAATTTAAGGCATCTGGACGGGTTCGGTATGTAAGGGAGCCCAACAGCATCAAATTTGAATATCGAAATGGTAAAAAATCACTTAAGTGCGAATATGCAAACCTCGGGACCACCCCTTCATCCTCTTTCAATCTTCATGAAACTGGGCAAAACAGTTGGCATTATATAGCTTTAGATGCTGTCAAAAGGAATTTAAGGCATCTGGACGGGTTTGGTATGTAAGGGAGCCCAACAGCATCAAATTTGAATATCGAAATGGTAAAAAATCACTTAAGTGCGAATATGCGAACCTCGGGACCACCCCTTCATCATCTTTCTATCTTCATGAAACTTGGCAAAACAGTTGGCAGTATATAGCTTTAGATGCTGTCAAAAGGAATTTAAGGCATCTGGACGGGTTCGGTATGTAATGGAGCCCAACAGCATCAAATTTGAATATCGAAATGGTAAAAAATCACTTAAGTGCGAATATGCGAACCTCGGGACCACCCCTTCATCCTCTTTCAATCTTCATGAAACTTGGCAAAACAGTTGGCATTATATAGCTTTAGATGCTGGCAGAAGGAATTTAAGGCATCTGGACGGGTTTGGTATGTAAGGGAGCCCAACAGCATCACATTTGAATATCGAAATGGTAAAAAATCACTTAAGTGCGAATATGCGAACCTCGGGACCACCCCTTTATCCTCTTTCAATCTTCATGAAACTGGGCAAAACAGTTGGCATTATATAGCTTTAGATGCTGTCAAAAGGAATTTAAGGCATCTGGACGGGTTCGGTATGTAATGGAGCCCAACAGCATCAAATTTGAATATCGAAATGGTAAAAAATCACTTAAGTGCGAATATGCGAACCTCGGGACCACCCCTTCATCCTCTTTCAATCTTCATGAAACTGGGCAAAACAGTTGGCATTATATAGCTTTAGATGCTGTCAGAAGGAATTTAAGGCATCTGGACGGGTTCGGTATGTAAGGGAGCCCAACAGCATCAAATTTGAATATCGAAATGGTAAAAAATCACTTAAGTGCGAATATGCAAACCTCGGTACCACCCCTTCATCCTCTTTCAATCTTCATGAAACTGGGCAAAACAGTTGGCATTATATAGCTTTAGATGCTGTCAAAAGGAATTTAAGGCATCTGGACGGGTTTGGTATGTAAGGGAGCCCAACAGCATCAAATTTGAATATCGAAATGGTAAAAAATCACTTAAGTGCGAATATGCGAACCTCGGGACCACCCCTTCATCCTCTTTCAATCTTCATGAAACTTGGCAAAACAGTTGGCATTATATAGCTTTAGATGCTGGCAGAAGGAATTTAAGGCATCTGGACGGGTTTGGTATGTAAGGGAGCCCAACAGCATCACATTTGAATATCGAAATGGTAAAAAATCACTTAAGTGCGAATATGCGAACCTCGGGACCACCCCTTTATCCTCTTTCAATCTTCATGAAACTGGGCAAAACAGTTGGCATTATATAGCTTTAGATGCTGTCAAAAGGAATTTAAGGCATCTGGACGGGTTCGGTATGTAATGGAGCCCAACAGCATCAAATTTGAATATCGAAATGGTAAAAAATCACTTAAGTGCGAATATGCGAACCTCGGGACCACCCCTTCATCCTCTTTCAATCTTCATGAAACTGGGCAAAACAGTTGGCATTATATAGCTTTAGATGCTGTCAAAAGGAATTTAAGGCATCTGGACGGGTTTGGTATGTAAGGGAGCCCAACAGCATCCAATTTGAATATCGAAATGGTAAAAAATCACTTAAGTGCGAATATGCGAACCTCGGGACCACCCCTTCATCCTCTTTCAATTTTCATGAAACTGGGCAAAACAGTTGGCATTATATAGCTATAGATGCTGTCAAAAGGAATTTAAGGCATCTGGACGGGTTCGGTATGTAATGGAGCCCAACAGCATCAAATTTGAATATCGAAATGGTAAAAAATCACTTAAGTGCGAATATGCGAACCTCGGGACCACCCCTTCATCCTCTTTCAATCTTCATGAAACTTGGCAAAACAGTTGGCATTATATAGCTTTAGATGCTGGCAGAAGGAATTTAAGGCATCTGGACGGGTTTGGTATGTAAGGGAGCCCAACAGCATCACATTTGAATATCGAAATGGTAAAAAATCACTTAAGTGCGAATATGCGAACCTCGGGACCACCCCTTTATCCTCTTTCAATCTTCATGAAACTGGGCAAAACAGTTGGCATTATATAGCTTTAGATGCTGTCAAAATGAATTTAAGGCATCTGGACGGGTTCGGTATGTAAAGGAGCCCAACAGCATCAAATTTGAATATCGAAATGGTAAAAAATCACTTAAGTGCGAATATGCGAACCTCGGGACCACCCCTTCATCCTCTTTCAATCTTCATGAAACTGGGCAAAACAGTTGGCATTATATAGCTTTAGATGCTGTCAAAAGGAATTTAAGGCATCTGGACGGGTTTGGTATGTAATGGAGCCCAACAGCATCAAATTTGAATATCGAAATGGTAAAAAATCACTTAAGTGCGAATATGCGAACCTCGGGACCACCCCTTCATCTTCTTTCAATCTTCATGAAACTTGGCAAAACAGTTGGCAGTATATAGCTTTAGATGCTGTCAAAAGGAATTTAAGGCATCTGGACGGGTTCGGTATGTAATGGAGCCCAACAGCATCAAATTTGAATATCGAAATGGTAAAAAATCACTTAAGTGCGAATATGCGAACCTCGGGACCACCCCTTCATCCTCTTTCAATCTTCATGAAACTTGGCAAAACAGTTGGCATTATATAGCTTTAGATGCTGGCAGAAGGAATTTAAGGCATCTGGACGGGTTTGGTATGTAAGGGAGCCCAACAGCATCACATTTGAATATCGAAATGGTAAAAAATCACTTAAGTGCGAATATGCGAACCTCGGGACCACCCCTTTATCCTCTTTCAATCTTCATGAAACTGGGCAAAACAGTTGGCATTATATAGCTTTAGATGCTGTCAAAAGGAATTTAAGGCATCTGGACGGGTTCGGTATGTAATGGAGCCCAACAGCATCAAATTTGAATATCGAAATGGTAAAAAATCACTTAAGTGCGAATATGCGAACCTCGGGACCACCCCTTCATCCTCTTTCAATCTTCATGAAACTGGGCAAAACAGTTGGCATTATATAGCTTTAGATGCTGTCAGAAGGAATTTAAGGCATCTGGACGGGTTCGGTATGTAAGGGAGCCCAACAGCATCAAATTTGAATATCGAAATGGTAAAAAATCACTTAAGTGCGAATATGCAAACCTCGGTACCACCCCTTCATCCTCTTTCAATCTTTATGAAACTGGGCAAAACAGTTGGCATTATATAGCTTTAGATGCTGTCAAAAGGAATTTAAGGCATCTGGACGGGTTTGGTATGTAAGGGAGCCCAACAGCATCAAATTTGAATATCGAAATGGTAAAAAATCACTTAAGTGCGAATATGCGAACCTCGGGACCACCCCTTCATCATCTTTCTATCTTCATGAAACTTGGCAAAACAGTTGGCAGTATATAGCTTTAGATGCTGTCAAAAGGAATTTAAGGCATCTGGACGGGTTCGGTATGTAATGGAGCCCAACAGCATCAAATTTGAATATCGAAATGGTAAAAAATCACTTAAGTGCTAATATGCGAACCTCGGGACCACCCCTTCATCCTCTTTCAATCTTCATGAAACTTGGCAAAACAGTTGGCATTATATAGCTTTAGATGCTGGCAGAAGGAATTTAAGGCATCTGGACGGGTTTGGTATGTAAGGGAGCCCAACAGCATCACATTTGAATATCGAAATGGTAAAAAATCACTTAAGTGCGAATATGCGAACCTCGGGACCACCCCTTTATCCTCTTTCAATCTTCATGAAACTGGGCAAAACAGTTGGCATTATATAGCTTTAGATGCTGTCAAAAGGAATTTAAGGCATCTGGACGGGTTCGGTATGTAATGGAGCCCAACAGCATCAAATTTGAATATCGAAATGGTAAAAAATCACTTAAGTGCGAATATGCGAACCTCGGGACCACCCCTTCATCCTCTTTCAATTTTCATGAAACTGGGCAAAACAGTTGGCATTATATAGCTATAGATGCTGTCAAAAGGAATTTAAGGCATCTGGACGGGTTCGGTATGTAATGGAGCCCAACAGCATCAAATTTGAATATCGAAATGGTAAAAAATCACTTAAGTGCGAATATGCGAACCTCGGGACCACCCCTTCATCCTCTTTCAATCTTCATGAAACTTGGCAAAACAGTTGGCATTATATAGCTTTAGATGCTGGCAGAAGGAATTTAAGGCATCTGGACGGGTTTGGTATGTAAGGGAGCCCAACAGCATCACATTTGAATATCGAAATGGTAAAAAATCACTTAAGTGCGAATATGCGAACCTCGGGACCACCCCTTTATCCTCTTTCAATCTTCATGAAACTGGGCAAAACAGTTGGCATTATATAGCTTTAGATGCTGTCAAAATGAATTTAAGGCATCTGGACGGGTTCGGTA
This sequence comes from Limnoperna fortunei, assembly GCA_944474755.1. Classification (NCBI taxonomy): domain Eukaryota; kingdom Metazoa; phylum Mollusca; class Bivalvia; order Mytilida; family Modiolidae; genus Limnoperna; species Limnoperna fortunei. The sequence goes on from OX104116.1 coordinate 24,403,818, forward strand.
TGTAAAGGAGCCCAACAGCATCAAATTTGAATATCGAAATGGTAAAAAATCACTTAAGTGCGAATATGCGAACCTCGGGACCACCCCTTCATCCTCTTTCAATCTTCATGAAACTGGGCAAAACAGTTGGCATTATATAGCTTTAGATGCTGTCAAAAGGAATTTAAGGCATCTGGACGGGTTTGGTATGTAATGGAGCCCAACAGCATCAAATTTGAATATCGAAATGGTAAAAAATCACTTAAGTGCGAATATGCGAACCTCGGGACCACCCCTTCATCTTCTTTCAATCTTCATGAAACTTGGCAAAACAGTTGGCAGTATATAGCTTTAGATGCTGTCAAAAGGAATTTAAGGCATCTGGACGGGTTCGGTATGTAATGGAGCCCAACAGCATCAAATTTGAATATCGAAATGGTAAAAAATCACTTAAGTGCGAATATGCGAACCTCGGGACCACCCCTTCATCCTCTTTCAATCTTCATGAAACTTGGCAAAACAGTTGGCATTATATAGCTTTAGATGCTGGCAGAAGGAATTTAAGGCATCTGGACGGGTTTGGTATGTAAGGGAGCCCAACAGCATCACATTTGAATATCGAAATGGTAAAAAATCACTTAAGTGCGAATATGCGAACCTCGGGACCACCCCTTTATCCTCTTTCAATCTTCATGAAACTGGGCAAAACAGTTGGCATTATATAGCTTTAGATGCTGTCAAAAGGAATTTAAGGCATCTGGACGGGCTTGGTATGTAACGGAGCCCAACAGCATCAAATTTGAATATCGAAATGGTAAAAAATCACTTAAGTGCGAATATGCGAACCTCGGGACCAACCCTTCATCCTCTTTCAATCTTCATGAAACTTGGCAAAACAGTTCGCATTATATAGCTTTATATGCTGTCAAAAGGAATTTAAGGCATCTGGACGGGTTCGGTATGTAAGGGAGCCCAACAGCATCAAATTTGAATACCGAAAGTATAAATCGAACTATGCTTACAACTCGTGTTTCCTTATATAAATATTCGGGTATAAGTACTGTAGATTGTTCCGCGATATGGTTAATATTGGGTGACATATTTAATTTTGATGTTTCGGAGCACATCGTTGTTTTCCGAATAAGTATTCCGAACAATAAAACGTAGCTCGATTTTCATGGTAGCAAATTTGATACGACACTGCCTTCAAAACAAAAGGAAACGCATAGTGGGTGTATGCTTATTTTATTACGCGACATTTAAAATTACAAAAAGGTGATCAAGAGTCTACGGTGGTGGTTTGCGCTGACGCAAACGTTTGTGAAGTAGGTCCCATAGATGTTCGATGGTATTCAAATCCGGCTATTTTGAAGGCCATGGCAACACATTAATGTTATTACGCTCAAGAAAGTCTCTGGGTAGTTGAGGTGTGTGCGGCCTACCATTGTCCTGCTGGAATAACTCCCTCTGGTGGTCGATAATTGTAAGATGTGGTTGAAGATGTCCGCCCCTGTACCGCTGTGTCGTTTAGTTGTTTGGTACGCACACAAGATCTGATTTTCTGTTATCTGAGATCGCCACTCAACCTCCGCCGAATCTATCCATTTCCTGAACACGTGACTGCGCGAATCATTCATTTCGTCGGCGGTAAACACGTGCCCTACCATAACGCTTCTGTATCAGGTACCGCGACTCGAAAATCTTTGTATTTTGACCATTCTGCAATTTATTCAGACAGATCGAAGGACGGCGACAAAGTTGCATCGGTCGCTGTTTTTGTATAGCATGTTGAAACTCGCCGTCTTCCTTCCTCTTCTTCTGTAATAAGTGCGCTTCGTCAGATGGTCAGATGAAAGTAGATTTATTATCTTCTCTGATTCTTTGTCATGCTTTCAAGCAATTGAAAATTCTAAAATTAAAAATCCATTTATTTTAAAATAATTTAAATTTATAAATCTCTGACAACTTTAGGTAAAGAGGTTGTGTTTTGGATTCCAAGTCATGGAAACACATTCGTGGGCAGGGAAGATAAACATGTCTTGAATAATGACATCATTAATTGTAAACTACCTTTTGATGATTTTAAATCCTTTATTCTAAAATATATTTTAATAAATACCAGAGAGGTTGTGATCTGGAAGTTCATAATAAACTTCAGGAGATCCAACCACTTCTGCACACACATAATTTTAAATCTTCGTTGAGACCAAGAGGTTTTAACCAGGTGTCGTCTTGGCCATACTAGGAGGACACATAATTACATTTAAAACAATTAACCAAGACCCGAGTGTGTGCCATGCAACTGTCCATATACCGTCAAGCATGTCTTGACGTGGCACACATTCGGGGACGTTTTTATTCTGTAAGAAAATAGCAAAGAAAACCGACCGAACAACAAGAGCCAAAAGCCAAGGGACAGTTACAAATCCGGATATAGACAAACACAACAACCAAAAACATAAAACACAGAAAGAGAGTAACCCGAACCCAATAAAAACCATCCTCAGAATTAAATCTTTACGAGATCGCTTGGCGAATGAGTGTTACTTCATCGTCAAATTTCCGCTCTCCATTTTTACTTTTGAAATTATTGGTTTTGAAAACGAATCACATCTATCTAAAACATCGGTTCATTAATAGGATTCACTTTTGAAAATAATGCAAATTATGAAAATTAAATTAATGGTTTTGAAAACAATTCACCTTTGTTGTACGCTTTGGTTCATTAATTAAATACGCCCTCAAGGAGACCTCACAAGTCATGTAAATTACCTTGTTTTGATAGCTATCAATTGATTAAATAAATACATCTGGTCATGTACATTATTCGGTTTAAACAGGTAAATTTTAATTGGGAAATGTGTATTGGGTCTGGACATAATGGTCGTAATTCGGAATACACGAGGTCCGGTTTATACAGGTTAAATTAACGAAGGACTTTAAGGGGAAAAAATGGGACCTAAATTTTCGACCGGAATCGACAGGGAACCGGTTTATTCAGGGGCCGGTTTTAAAAGGTTTTACTGTATTGTATACCTTTACTGTTTTAGTTTTCTTTTTTATCTGTATATATATGCTCATATTATTGTATGACATCACGTTTTAGAATTAATTTTATATTCTGTAAATGGTTTAATTGGTTAACTTTCTAATTTTCACGTCCTGAATAAAGCTGAAATATTGCTTGCTGGACGTAAAACAACAATCAATCAATCGTCACTAAACCAGATTTTGCGCCAGTTCTGGAATGTCCAGACCCTCAAACTGTTGCTCCATCTGACTACTTCCCGTCGATGTAACTCTGCCCAAACTGCTACAAAATACTATCTCTTTGGTCTATTTCCATGCTGTCGGTGCCGTTTTTCTGATAGTCTGGAAGCCAATTCATCGCAATCCAGGTATCTCGACTGCAGTTGTTGTTGCTGTGACTATTCGATTCCGTAAATAGAATGCCCAGATGTATCGATCTTGACGTGCTGCAGTTTTGCTTGGTAAACAACTTCTTTGACGGTCATTAGTCATACCGGTCTGTTGGAATCTGGCCCATAGTCTGGAAATGGTACTCTGGTTTACATTCTCGGTCCCACTTTGTGGGACTCCAGCTTGTAGCCGCCCGATGATGATTTTCTGTTAGCAGTATCCAAGCGCGCCATGGCTTAACTTTTATGTTTTGCCTAGCTAGACCATCAAACTAGTTCCTTTGTTTTCGATACCGATAGACGGTTGAGTAAACAACGAACTTTCCGTCGGAAAATTTCGAGGCAATTCACGATGTATGGGACTTTATGGTGTTATTTTTATATTGTGGCAATTTGCCAAATCTGAAGAAGAGAAAGTATACCATTTAAAATTACGTGTACAATAAACTAGAGGCTCTTAAGAGCATAAATTGCACACCTGACTTACAATTTTTTTAGGAGACATGACTTTTCTTGCACATTTTGATATTAAATGCTAGAGTTTATAGGAAGATGCTGTTTCTATGAATGTTGCCATGTTGAATTTCCAATCAATTTGTAGGATAGTTTCTGAGAAGAAGCCGTTTTATGTTTTTTCATAGGTTAATACGTTGAGTGATATTCCATGGTTGCAGCAATCTTGTATTTTGGATCGAAACAAAAAACTCAGAATTAGTAGAGGACCATACAATATCACATATTCTTCTGCCAAGCTGTTTGTGAGGAAACGTATGTTGAAATTTCCGCCAATTAGAACGCATTTGCAGGTCTGTCAGCCATGTAGCATTTCCTATCGGCTCAACAAACATAAAATAATAAGATTACTATCTAAGATTCACTTCTGCATAATTTGGTTTAATTGTGTGAAAACGTTTCGGATAAGAAGTTGTTTGGATGTTTTTCCCTTAGGATCCTATGTTAAACTATGTCCTGCGATGGTGGCCATCTTGGATTTTGGATCGGCACAATAAACTTACTTTGTAGAGGACCATCTAAGGTACATTTCTTCAGTATCTCAAATCAGTCTGCCAAGCGGTTTATGAGAAGATTTGTTAAATTAAGCCAATCAGAACACTGCATTATTGGCCCAGAAAGCCATGTTTTTTCATATTTGATCAGCACCAAAAACTCAAACTTTGATCAAATCTACCAAATAAAAATTCCTGCCAAGTTTGGTTTCAATTGGCCAACTGGTTTTATAGAAGAAGATTGAAATGTGAAAAGTTTACGGCCGACGACGACATCGACAACGACGACGACGACAGACGCTAAGTGATGAGAATAGCTCACACTGACCCTTTGGATGAAGTGAGCTAAAAAAAAGGTTTAATTGTCATTATAAATTATAATTTATATTTATCTTTATAAATTAAAACATTTCAGTAAGCCCGCGTGATCTGCCATTTGTGATAGAAATTTTATATATTGTTTGCTTGTTGCGCTGCGCTCCACTCGCTGAAAGACATTTCTATCACTCGTGGAAGATCACCTTGTTTGCCCAAAAACCGGATGTGAGAATCCATTATTCTTTAATGTAACCATCAACAAGAGGACACAATTATCAATCGATACAAAACTTGAGCAGAAACTGTTTTGAACGATGTTAAATCTTTTCGTAGGGGAGTTTTGTGTAGACAAAAAAAACGCGATGAAACTGAGTACACCATCTAAAACCTCCATAAATTTTTATTGAACAGAATTTCAATACGCATGTGTACTGAAATTATCATTTCTGTGTTTTCTGGTTAATATTAATATATTCTGGGTTCTTGGTACTAATTACAGCGTTAAGAGAACAATTTACGACAACCTTTGAAAAATGGTAAAAACTTGTACATTGCTGGTATGCTAAATAACCTGACTAAGTTTGCGCCAAACCTTTCTCAGATTACGAGCTCAGGCGGAAATAAATTAATGATTACGGACATGCAGTTCTCCAAAGACATATGCACAAGAACAGGTCTTTTGAATGTTAATGAAATAATTACGCAATCACACAGAAAATGTTTGTTTTGAAACGAGTCAAAGAAACCAGTAATATTACTGGTCGATAAGTTGAGTTAGGTGCCGCAATAGCCAATTGCATTCGCGACTAAATAACTTAACGCTAGTGAAATCAATTCAGATCGCAAAAGAAATGTTCGCCATGTTGTTCTGTAATAAGCACTTTCACCAATGCGTTAATGGTTATAAAGTTCGCGTTACTACTGCAGCACCGACGCGGTTACAGTGAATGTTGCTTCAGCTGCAGAATATGACATCGAGTGAAAGCATTTACCTGGTAGTCTATACGCGGCTTTACAATATCAAGTATACTTTATTCGAACTTTACTGCACGCAAAATTGACATTATATTCATGAGTCTAAGATTAAGATCATTATTTGCAGGTAACTATAGTATGCTAATTCGTAAACTTGTATTAAACAAAAGTAATTCATAGAAAGCTGCCTAAATAAATTAAAAAATCGATTGAAAAATCGAGCTACTTTTTATTGTTCGGAATACTTATTAGGTAAAACAATGATGTGCTCCGAAACATCGTTATGAAAATCTGACACCCAATAATAACATTATTTTAGTTAATACCTAAAATCCTAATGAATGCCACTGTAGAACTCTCACTAACTATCTACTGTACTTATAACCGTAAGCGCAACATTTTTATTGATTGGCGACGACACGACTTAAAGAACCCGGCATTACTTTGGCAACCATCAGAGATAAGTACGATCAGTGCATTCTAGACTTCTTCATTTAATTATATGCATATAGTTTATTGACGGATACATATAATTAAATTATTTTAAAATAAAGCATATTTTGTTTCATTGGTAAAATATATAAATAGGAAAATATTCACAAAAATATCATGTTTCTATAACCAAGTAAAAAGAATGCGTTCAGTAATTTAAATACTTATTACAAATTGTAATTAAAGACTCGCAATAATAAACTTTTATTATACATGTACATGAGATATCAAAAATCAAATATAATAAATTATTAATGTAATAAATCAAAGCCACATACAACTTCTATATAGTGTTTTGCATAAATATGAATTATACTTTTTATCAGGAAACACGAGTTACCAGCAGTGATTTTTTTACCATTTCGATATTCAAATTTGATGCTGTTGGGCTCCCTTACATACCGAACCCGTCCAGATACCTTAAATTCCTTTTGACAGCATCAAAAGCTATATAATGCCAACTGTTTTGCCAAGTTTCATGAAGATTGAAAGAGGATGAAGGGGTGGTCCCGAGGTTCGCATATTCGCACTTAAGTGATTTTTTACCATTTCGATATTCAAATTTGATGCTGTTGGGCTCCCTTACATACCGAACCCGTCCAGATGCCTTGAATTCCTTTTGACAGCATCAAAAGCTATATAATGCCAACTGTTTTGCCAAGTTTCATGAAGATTGAAAGAGGATGAAGGGGTGGTCCCGAGGTTCGCATATTCGCACTTAAGTGATTTTTTACCATTTCGATATTCAAATTTGATGCTGTTGGCTCCCTTACATACTGAACCCGTCCAGATGCCCTAAATTCCTTTTGACAGCATCAAAGTTATATAATGCCAACTGTTTTGCCAAGTTTCATGAAGATTGAAAGAGGATGAAGGGGTGGTCCCGAGGTTCGCATATTCGCACTTAAGTGATTTTTTACCATTTCGATATTCAAATTTGATGCTGTTGGGCTCCCTTACATACCGAACCCGTCCAGATGCCTTAAATTCCTTTTGACAGCATCAAAAGCTATATAATGCCAACTGTTTTGCCAAGTTTCATGAAGATTGAAAGAGGATGAAGGGTGGTCCCGAGGTTCGCATATTCGCACTTAAGTGATTTTTTACCATTTCGATATTCAAATTTGATGCTGTTGGGCTCCCTTACATACTGAACCCGTCCAGATGCCCTAAATTCCTTTTGACAGCATCAAAAGCTATATAATGCCAACTGTTTTGCCAAGTTTCATGAAGATTGAAAGAGGATGAAGGGGTGGTCCCGAGGTTCGCATATTCGCACTTAAGTGATTTTTTACCATTTCGATATTCAAATTTGATGCTGTTGGGCTCCCTTACATACCGAACCCGTCCAGATGCCATAAATTCCTTTTGACAGCATCAAAAGCTATATAATGCCAACTGTTTTGCCAAGTTTCATGAAGATTGAAAGAGGATGAAGGGGTGGTCCCGAGGTTCGCATATTCGCACTTAAGTGATTTTTTACCATTTCGATATTCAAATTTGATGCTGTTGGGCTCCCTTACATACCGAACCCGTCCAGATGCCTTAAATTCCTTTTGACAGCATCAAAAGCTATATAATGCCAACTGTTTTGCCAAGTTTCATGAAGATTGAAAGAGGATGAAGGGGTGGTCCCGAGGTTCGCATATTCGCACTTAAGTGATTTTTTACCATTTCGATATTCAAATTTGATGCTGTTGGGCTCCCTTACATACCGAACCCGTCCAGATGCCTTAAATTCCTTTTGACAGCATCAAAAGCTATATAATGCCAACTGTTTTGCCAAGTTTCATGAAGATTGAAAGAGGATGAAGGGGTGGTCCCGAGGTTCGCATATTCGCACTTAAGTGATTTTTTACCATTTCGATATTCAAATTTGATGCTGTTGGGCTCCCTTACATACTGAACCCGTCCAAATGCCCTAAATTCCTTTTGACAGCATCAAAAGCTATATAATGCCAACTGTTTTGCCAAGTTTCATGAAGATTGAAAGAGGATGAAGGGGTGGTCCCGAGGTTCGCATATTCGCACTTAAGTGATTTTTTACCATTTCGATATTCAAATTTGATGCTGTTGGGCTCCCTTACATACCGAACCCGTCCAGATGCCTTAAATTCCTTTTGACAGCATCAAAAGCTATATAATGCCAACTGTTTTGCCAAGTTTCATGAAGATTGAAAGAGGATGAAGGGGTGGTCCCGAGGTTCGCATATTCGCACTTAAGTGATTTTTTACCATTTCGATATTCAAATTTGATGCTGTTGGGCTCCCTTACATACTGAACCCGTCCAGATGCCCTAAATTCCTTTTGACAGCATCAAAAGCTATATAATGCCAACTGTTTTGCCAAGTTTCATGAAGATTGAAAGAGGATGAAGGGGTTGGTCCCGAGGTTCGCATATTCGCACTTAAGTGATTTTTTACCATTTCGATATTCAAATTTGATGCTGTTGGGCTCCCTTACATACTGAACCGTCCAAATGCCCTAAATTCCTTTTGACAGCATCAAAGCTATATAATGCCAACTGTTTTGCCAAGTTTCATGAAGATTGAAAGAGGATGAAGGGGTGGTCCGAGGTTCGCATATTCGCACTTAAGTGATTTTTTACCATTTCGATATTCAAATTTGATGCTGTTGGGCTCCCTTACATACCGAACCCGTCCAGATGCCTTAAATTCCTTTTGACAGCATCAAAAGCTATATAATGCCAACTGTTTTGCCAAGTTTCGTGAAGATTGAAGAGGATGAAGGGTGGTCCCGAGGTTCGCATATTCGCACTTAAGTGATTTTTTACCATTTCGATATTCAAATTTGATGCTGTTGGGCTCCCTTACATACTGAACCCGTCCAGATGCCCTAAATTCCTTTTGACAGCATCAAAAGCTATATAATGCCAACTGTTTTGCCAAGTTTCATGAAGATTGAAAGAGGATGAAGGGGTGGTCCCGAGGTTCGCATATTCGCACTTAAGTGATTTTTTACCATTTCGATATTCAAATTTGATGCTGTTGGGCTCCCTTACATACCGAACCCGTCCAGATGCCTTAAATTCCTTTTGACAGCATCAAAAGCTATATAATGCCAACTGTTTTGCCAAGTTTCGTGAAGATTGAAAGAGGATGAAGGGGTGGTCCCGAGGTTCGCATATTCGCACTTAAGTGATTTTTTACCATTTCGATATTCAAATTTGATGCTGTTGGGCTCCCTTACATACTGAACCCGTCAGATGCCCTAAATTCCTTTTGACAGCATCAAAAGCTATATAATGCCAACTGTTTTGCCAAGTTTCATGAAGATTGAAAGAGGATGAAGGGGTGGTCCTCGAGGTTCGCATATTCGCACTTAAGTGATTTTTTACCATTTCGATATTCAAATTTGATGCTGTTGGGCTCCCTTACATACCGAACCCGTCCAGATGCCTTAAATTCCTTTTGACAGCATCAAAAGCTATATAATGCCAACTGTTTTGCCAAGTTTCATGAAGATTGAAAGAGGATGAAGGGGTGGTCCCGAGGTTCGCATATTCGCACTTAAGTGATTTTTTACCATTTCGATATTCAAATTTGATGCTGTTGGGCTCCCTTACATACCGAACCCGTCCAGATGCCCTAAATTCCTTTTGACAGCATCAAAAGCTATATAATGCCAACTGTTTTGCCAAGGTTCATGAAGATTGAAAGAGGATCGAAGGGGTGGTCCCGAGGTTCGCATATTCGCACTTAAGTGATTTTTACCATTTCGATATTCAAATTTGATGCTGTTGGGCTCCCTTACATACTCGAACCCGTCCAGATGCCTAAATTCCTTTTGACAGCATCAAAAGCTATATAATGCCAACTGTTTTGCCAAGTTTCATGAAGATTGAAAGAGGATGAAGGGGTGGTCCCGAGGTTCGCATATTCGCACTTAAGTGATTTTTTACCATTTCGATATTCAAATTTGATGCTGTTGGGCTCCCTTACATACCGAACCCGTCCAGATGCCTAAATTCCTTTTGACAGCATCAAAAGCTATATAATGCCAACTGTTTTGCCAAGTTTCATGAAGATTGAAAGAGGATGAAGGGGTGGTCCCGAGGTTCGCATATTCGCACTTAAGTGATTTTTTACCATTTCGATATTCAAATTTGATGCTGTTGGGCTCCCTTACATACCGAACCCGTCCAGATGCCTTAAATTCCTTTTGACAGCATCAAAAGCTATATAATGCCAACTGTTTTGCCAAGTTTCATGAAGATTGAAAGAGGATGAAGGGGTGGTCCCGAGGTTCGCATATTCGCACTTAAGTGATTTTTTACCATTTCGATATTCAAATTTGATGCTGTTGGGCTCCCTTACATACTGAACCCGTCCAGATGCCCTAAATTCCTTTTGACAGCATCAAAAGCTATATAATGCCAACTGTTTTGCCAAGTTTCATGAAGATTGAAAGAGGATGAAGGGGTGGTCCCGAGGTTCGCATATTCGCACTTAAGTGATTTTTTACCATTTCGATATTCAAATTTGATGCTGTTGGGCTCCCTTACATACTGAACCCGTCCAAATGCCCTAAATTCCTTTGACAGCATCAAAAG